>OZ007582.1:26953164-27110664 GCA_963931925.1 Onchidella celtica
CCCTGCAGACCCTTCCGCATAAATGACAAGAGTGCTCCGTTGGTTCAGTACCACTGAGCCTTTTCTTGCGCCGTTCTCTTTTTTTGATAGCCTGCTGGACTCTGTCAGCTTCCCATGCTTTGCTGCCTCTGGTAAGGGCCGCCCTCCAATTTGCTCGATCAAGCGAGAGCTTTTCCCACTCACTCACATCAATGGCAAAGGCCTTCAGTGATTGCTTGAGAGTGTCTTTGTAACGTCTCTTTGGGGCCCCAACATTCCTCGTTCCATTGGAGAGCTCAGAGAAGAAGATTTGCTTAGGGAGTCTGGAGTCGGGCATTCTGACAACATGTCCTGCCCAACGTAGCTGAATTTTTTTCAGGTGGCAGAAGATGCTCAATTCCTTGACACGATTGAGGACCTCAGTGTCTGGAATTTTATCCTGCCATTTGATCCTTAGGATCTTTTAAGGCAGGCCAGATGAAAGTGATTTAGTTTTCTGGCATGCGATTGGTACACTGTCCAGGTTTCAGCCCCATAGAGTAGGGTGGGAAGGACCACAGCATTGTACACTTTCAGCTTAGTGTCTGTGCGAATGCCGGCAACATCCCACACTCTCTTTCGAAGCCTGCCAAATGCAGAGCTGGTTTTGCTGATTCTTGAGGGAATTTCAGTATCAACACGAGCCGTGGAAGACAGTGTACTGCCAAGATAGGTGAAGTTCTCCGACACCTTCAGAAGACTGTCATGGACTTTGATATTTGGGGTCATTGGATACTTGTCGTCTGGAGTAGGCTGATGGAGCACTTCCGTCTTCTTTGTGCTTATTGTGAGGCCAAAGTTGTCACAGGCACTAGAGAACTTATCAACACAGTTTTGCATGCTATCCTCATCGTGTGCCAGAAGTGCACAATCATCAGCAAATAGTAGGTCACAGACTTGAGTACTTTTGGTTTTGGTTTTTGCCTGAAGTCTCCTGAGGTTGAATAGACTGCCATCAGTTCGGTACTTGATGCTTACCCCTTGAGGAGGAGAGCTAAAGGCTTCTTGTAGCATTGCAGAGAACATGATGCTGAACAGAGTTGGGGCTAAGACACAACCCTGTTTTACCCCATTTGTTACAGCAATGGGCTCTGAAACACTGCCGTTACTTTTGACTGCAGCTTGCATGCCATCATGAATCTGGCGCACTATTGTGATGAATTCGGGTGGACACCCAAACTTCGCCAAGATTTTCCAGAGGCCTTCACGATACACTGTATCAAATGCTTTTGTGAGGTCAACAAATGTGATGTACAGCGCTTTATTTTGTTCCATGCATTTTTCCTGAATCTGTCTGGCAGCAAAGATCATATCCGCCGTTCCCCTCTCTTTACGAAAGCCACATTGGCTCTCGGGAAGCAAGTCATTTGACGAGAGGTGATCAAGAAGGCGATTCAGAAGCATTCTTGCCAATATTTTGTCAGCAATTGAAAGTAGAGAGATTCCCCGATGGTTGTCACAGGCTTGGCTGTCCCCTTTGTTTTTGTACAGATGGATGATTGAAGCATCTTTGAAGTCCTGTGGCAGCTTCCCTGCTTTCAACATATGATTGAACAACTCGGTTAGCCTTTCAATAAGCTTTTCTCCACCGAAGGCATACACCTCAGCAGGAATTGAATCCACGCCTGGTGATTTGATAAAGGACATCTGATTTGTGGCAGTCCGGGTCTCATTTGCTGTGAATGGCTTGGCAAGAGCTGCATTAATAGGAGTCTGAGGGAGGCGGTCAATGGACTCAGTATTTATATTTGATGGCCGATTTAGCACACCTCCGAAATGTTCTGCCCAGCGCTGAATTATGGCATTCAATTCAACAATGCATGTTGAACCATCTGACGCAAGAAGTGGCGTAGTGCCAGAGCGGGATGGTCCAAACACAGCTCGGAGGCTCTCAAAGAACTTTCTAGTGTTGTTTGTGTCAGCATATTTCTGAGTTTCTCTTACTCGCTCTTCTAGCCAGTCATTTTTCATTTTCCTCAGCTTCTTCTGGAGTACACCCTTACATGCACGCAGTGCATCAGCTTTTGCTGTGGAAGAGGGGTCACTGCAGTGAGCTTGGATGAGACTATTTTTTTCTTTGATGAGCACTTTGATTTCATTATCATTATCATTGAACCAGTCCTGGTGCTTGCGGACAGGAAAACCAACTGTGCTGCTGGCGCAAGAGTGTACAGTCGTATTTAGGTCAGTCCAGCTCTGTTCAATGTTCTCAGGGTCAAAAGTCACGCAATCCAATTTTGAGGAGAGTTCTGAGGAGAGCTCGCTCTGTTTCTCAGCTGAGCAGAGTTTTGAAACATTTAGGTGTTTAGGTGGCGCATTCCCTTGAGGGCGTCTATTACGTCTCAATGTTAGTCTGAGCTTGCAAACAATGAGTCTGTGGTCAGTTCCACACTCGGCACCACACATCGCCTTTGTTACAAGGACATCCTTTCTGTCAGTCTTCCTCACAATGACATAGTCTATGAGATGCCAATGCTTTGAGCGGGGATGCATCCATGACGTTCTGTTTCTCACGGGGAGACTAAAATTTGTGTTGGTAATGAACAGGCCAAATTCAGCGCACAAAGTAAGTAAGCGCAACCCATTGTTATTGCATGAACCAACTCCATGAGGGCCCAAAACATTTGGCCACGTTGAGATTTCGGAGCCAACCCTAGCATTGAAGTCCCCCAAGAGAATCAGCTTATCAGCTGCCGGGACAGAGCATATGACAGATTTTAGATCAGAATAGAACTTGTCTTTGGCTTCATCTGGGTTTGTCATGGTGGGCGCATATGCGCTAATGAGGGTGGCTGACTGGCTTTTCCCAACTGAGATCCTGAGTGTCATTAGCCTGTCATTTATTTCAATTGGCATGGACTGCAAGTTTCTGACAAGGTCATTTTTAATTTCAAACCCAACACCATGCTGTCTCGGTTCGACTGCACCCTTGCCTTTCCAGAAGAAGGTGTATCCACCACTGAGCTCTTTGAGTTGGCCACTATCAGGGAGTCTGGTCTCACTGAGTGCCACTATGTCCAGGTTGTACCTGCTGAGCTCAATGGCAATAAGTGCAGTGCGTCTTTCCGGGTTGTTTGAGTTGTCCTGTAGTGTGCGTATATTCCAGGCTCCTAGCCTGAGTAAGCTGAATTTCTTTTTGTTTCGACCGCAAAAAGGGATCCCCACTGGTCGCGGTATACCAGTCAGGGTGATGTGAAGTGGGCTTTCTTTAGGGCACCTTTTCTAGCCCCTTCCTCAGTTGAGGTGAGCAGTGCTCTCCTTAAATAAGGCTGCTCAGCTACTGTGGGTGCTGCCTCCCCACGCCTCCACTTCAATCGACGATGAAGCGACCATAGCCCACAGCCACCAACGTGTAGGTCTGTGCTAACAGCTTCCAGTCTATCCAAACCTGCTGCCACCGCACTCGCCCATCGCCGTTGGAATTTTGAGAGGAAAGAAGACGAACGCAAAGATGAAAGAAGACGAGGTGAGTGTTAAGACTGGCGCAAAGAGTTTGTTTTTAGTGAAAAAGAGCTGCGCAAACATCAGACTCACTCTCTCGCCTGGACACAACTTATCCAAGTGGGAAGACAAGGTCAAGACGACTGGAAATGTATCCAGGTGCAGGAGGATGCCAGAGGGACAGTCATATTGCCTGACCGGCTGCCTGAAGGCTACTCCACAGCCTCGCAGTCCCAACTGCCTAGGGTGAAAGACCCAAACCAAAGAACACCAATACTGGTGGATGCTCTGTGTCACGATATCCAGGCCAGAGTGACGGTATCTGCCCTATCAATCAACCACTGGCCTGCTGCCGCCAGCTTCGAAGCTGCGTCCGGGAAGTTTGCTCAATTCTTCGTCTGTGATTTAGGCAAACAAGCCTATGACCACACCGCTACCGGGGGCCAATATGAAGGACTCAAATACTGAGGGTCACATTGTGCCCTAGCATGTGGCCGTTGGGTTAGATGAAACCTCCTCCGCCCTGGCCGTTTGCACCGACAGGTGCACGCCCACTGGTACCATGCTAGCGCACCAGTTCATGGAACAGGTTGTACTGGATTACATGTTACCAGTAGCAGATGTTTCTGACCTGACCTGTAGCATTCAGTTAATACACATCGCAATGTCATAGGCCCAGACCCACTACCAGTACAATTGGGGGGTGGAATTCAGCACACACCTATCAATCACGAGAAAGCTGGTGTTATTGTGGTATATCACATGATTCAGGAAATCAATGATGGGCATCATAACCTAAGTCAACTCAGACGACACAGACTTACTGCCACATCTCGCTAACACCCTGCACGTTGAAATGCATAGACGTCTGGTCAATGTAGTATCTTTCATGAAAGTATTATTGCCAACCAGTAATGTCATGTCCATGAACAACGTTCATGTGGTAGGAAATTGAATTCTTTTTAATTTGATGTATATTAAGCATGGGTATCTCTGTAACAGGGTGACTGATTGGCAAGGTATAAATAGCGTGGGAAGATGGTTAACGGCGGGGAGACAGAGTTATTGTAGGCCAGAGGGGGAAAGTAGCCGATGCAACGGAAAGCGTTTTGACACCCGGAAAGGGTAGTGTTTACTTGACCGCCGTACTTGACGATCAGATCACCTGGGAATTGCTTGGGGGGTAGAGATGCTTCAATAGTATTTGACGTGGAGTCGACGGGGGTGGCTATTAGGATAACTAATGTACACTCGGTGAGCGCCTTGGGACGCTACCTGACTGGGTATAAATCCCCGAACGCTCCTTCCAACTTCAGACCGCTGAGAGCACTCATCAGCTTCGTGCCGAAGAGGAGACCACAACTGCAACTGTAACTTTGTACTAGTCTTGTGAGTGGGGAAGGTCAGGGAACCCGCAAACATCCTTTGTCAGAGCGTGGTATCTTTGGTATCTTGTCGGCATTTGAGCTGTTGCTGAGTGGTAAGTTAATTGTACGATGTATGTGTATTTTACTTAATGTTCATGATTGTAGAACCTAAATCTAATGGGGTTACTTTGGTATAACTACTGCCTCTGAGAGAGTCACGGAAACGCCGTTACATATATGTTACGAAACCTTATAGGATGGGGTCTGTTAGAGAGAGCGTTATTCTTCGTGGGGAACGTGTAAATATCATTAAAACTGTATTGATCGTTTATTCTATTGCCTATATGGGAGCCTATGGAGTATGGGAGCTGCAGCCTGACCTATAACAGTGTCAGCGGTTAAAAGTATTGGTGATGAATATCCGTCATGGAGTAAGTATGGAAGTCATGCCTTCCAGCAGTAGATTAGGAAGTTGCGATTGTTTTTCTACAGAGGAGGAAGAACAACACCTTCTTGGCTTCTCAACTTCTTGTACTTTGATTAACGACATCGTGGCTTCTTGGCTTCCCGGCCTATTGGTACCTGCCGATACCTGTTGATCTAACTGCGCAGTCAAGCCAGAGTAGAGAGGAAGAACCAGTGCCCAGATAGCGCCATACACCCCTAAAGGAGAGGTTTCCTTAAGCTGAATGTACCCGTGTGTTTTATAAAATGTGCTAGAAATTGAATATTACGAAGCCTGTTAATTATCATGTACTGATTTGCGTCAATTTCATTCCATCGAAATTCACATGAAATTGTATGACCTATGTTCCTATTATTATTGAATGAATTAATAATTATTGTATATATATAAGCAATACAGATATCGTTTGTTATAACTTATAGAAGAGAGATAGTCGATTATTTAGTGTGTTTGTGCCGTGCCCATCACGGCTGGTGTCAGAAGAAAGTTAGTGAGAGAAAGTGGAAACATCACAATGGTGTCAGAAGTGGGATCCTGCTAGTAAATAACATTTGATTTTGATCTTGATTGTGTCAAGAGGCTATTGTGTGATTGTGCGGACAGGTCATCTGCCCTAAGGCGAGTGAGAGAGATTGACATTTACTACCTGCGACATACTCTGATTTACCTGTGCATTGTCTGTTCAATTTTATCTTTTGTCACAGAGGAAATTGTTGTTTGCTATTGCAGGAATAGTGTTGTTAACTTCACAGTTACGATCCACGCTTTATTGTTAGCTTTGTTTACAGGTCAATTGCTGATGGACTATCTGGGCGCACTGAAGCTTGCCAGACAAGAAGGCATTAGTGATGAGGAATTCAAAATTAGGTGGGAAGAAGAGAAAGCCCAAAACCGAGAACAAAGGGCGATCGAACGAGAAGAAAGGGAGAAGGAAAGACAATTTGAAAGGGAGAGAATGGAATACGAACGGGAACTAGCCAAAAACGGGTGTCACAATGGTAAAGGGAATGGAAAATCTGCTGCCCCGAAGGTACCCAAAATTGCCATTTTTGATGACTCGCGCGAGGATCTCGACTCTTATTTGAAAAGATTTGAAAGACTCGCGCAGGCAAATGATTGGGAAGAAGACACCTGGGCAGACATGTTAGGGGCATGGTTAACTGGCAGGGCGTTAGATGTTTATTCCGGTCTCAGCGATGAAGACAGTAGGGATTACGAGAAGGTAAAGAAGGTGTTGTTCAAGAAGTATCATCTCACGGCAGAGGGTTATAGGCGTAAGTTTAGGGAAAGTCGTCTAGATAAGGACGAAACTTATACGCAGCTGTCCGTGAGATTGCAGAGATATTTTGAGAGGTGGGTAGACCTCTCAGATGCAGAGAGAACTATGGATGGGATTACGGATCTGTTAGTCAGGGAGCAGATGTTGAAGATTGTCGACTGTAATCTTTCCATATATTTGAAAGAGAGAGACCCTAAGTCCGTGCATGAGTTAGTTGAGATGGCGGACTTGTATAGTGAGGCTCATCAGTCGAAGCGAGGGCTGGAGCAACCGCAGAAGTCAGGTAAGAGGGTTGAGGAGAGCAGAAGTAAGGGTTTAGGAGTGAGTAAACCGGTATGCTTCAACTGTGGCTCTCCCAATCACCTGAGTAGACAGTGTGACAAGGGCAGGACGAAGAAGGGTGCTGCTGCCACTGTCGAGGACAACCGAGGTAAGTCCCAGCGTGAGAGTGGGCGTGGTTGTTTTGTGTGTGGGTCACTTCTCCATATTGCGAGATGCTGTAGGAAGAGACAGAAAGAGACGACCGCAGTCGTACTAACCAGCGATGGGGAAGCCGATGACAGTCAGTGTGAGTCATCGGGCAGGGCAAATACTCAACCAGGGGCCGAGCAGAGTGTTGGGCCACAGATCTTCATTTCTTGGGAGACGGAAGGTAAGAGTATTGAGTTAGAAGGTTCGACAGAACATGAGCCCGGAGACGATGTTCCGGAGAATGATTTTTATCCGCTCCATTTTTGGAGAAGGGGAGGATAGGGGATAAAGAGATTACTGTTACGAGGTGGAAGAGGGGTGTGCCCTCGAGTGTTACGTTGGGGATTACTAATTATAAATTTAGGTGTTCGACTGCATTTAAATCGAGAGGTTTTAGAAATTACTCTGCCATACCATGCCACATACACTAATAACAATTTCGAGTAAGTTATATCAAGGACCTTGTAGGGCCACAAATTTATTACCTAAAAGTCCTAACAATTTCGTCTATCTTACATATCAAAAGACAACATCAGCAGCATCAAATGAAAATACTAAAATACATAACTATAAATCTCCTCTAGAGTCTTAAGAGATTTGAGACTCTAGATCTATATCATTCTGATTCATTCACAGTTTACTTAGTAATTATTTATCTTCAGAAATATAGACTGCCTACTACTTCACAAATAATATACTTATGTCTCAGACGACAATATTAACTCATTTAACTGCTTATAAAGGATCAAACCGTCAAGACACACTGACGTAGTTAAGATAGATCTAGATCTGTTCTAGGATGGGCTGGCAATCCCCAGCCTCATCCAGACACATCAATTACAATTTACAAATGTGTATATCAGTCACTCTTTCTAGATCTTAATTGCAAGTAAAACTTTATGGTCTTGCATTCCTTTGGTCGCACTTCTACTGGGAAGTTAGGGTCAGATTCACATCATCTCGAATCATGGTGATGAAACTTACGATTGGTTCCCTGAAACGATTTCAGGGAACTGGAGAAAAGAGCTGTGGGTTATTTTCATTGTCTATCCAGGACATAGACATGACGTTAACAGTCTTATGGTTCCCTCTGGCTGAACCTTAGCCGACACCTTCGCAGAATAGGATACGCTGCATGGAGTGAGGTAGCATAAACATGTCACCGCTTATCTTCTGCAAATCACGTGACTGCTCAAATTTGATTGGTGCATCCACTTCGAGCTCCGCTCGCAGCGCCAATAGATTCTATTAATAGTAACAGACAAAGTCAGACTTAGGATGTCAAAACCTTTCGCAAAGTCTCTACACCCTAAACGTTTTATGTACGAATTTATTCACTCCTTATTCGCCCCGTCTTTCTCTGTTAAAGTACACCCAAACCACGGGGTCGAAAACTGCATCGTCACTGTTAATTTATCCATTCGTTCTATCCTGACCCACTTTCTTTCCATCTCTAAGAAAAGCGTTACAAAAACAAACTGTCCACGGGAATAGTTCAAGGACGTTTGCACTGGCTAAAATCAATGATGCCATGTAATAAACAATGCGTGACCTAGCACGGCAATTCAAATCCTAATCCTGACATATCCCCCACCCCAGTGAAAATTTTAAGAAAAATTTACACGATAAGATCCAAGAATCCCAAAGTTATTGTGGTAGGGGCTTAAGTAGTACTGTAGAAAGATGAGCCTTAAGCTTGAGAAGAAAAATCTGACTAAGAACGTGCATATTGGATGGACAAACAGCATACAATAATTAATGCCACGTTCTATAGAATTTATTCTATTTAAACATTCTTACTGCACACAATCAAAATTCTCAGAAACATCTATAATAATAATGAGTATATCACTGTATACTGCTGGATTAAAGTATAACTATTATGAAATAATGAAGCCTTACTGAAGAAATAGGCTTATAATTATTTAGTCGACACACACAATTGCTGCTTATATACACATTCACACACAATATATTGTTAATTAAAATACTGTGGTATCCAATGGCAGCAGTAGCTCTGGTAGCTTGGTTTGCCATGTCTTCATCTCATTGACCCGCTGACAAGGGCGTCAGGTTTGCCAGAAGTTCAGGTCACAGTCAGGAATGACGCTGGTGGAAAAAGGATATTCACAAAAAAAAAGGATTGTAAAAATGGTTCATAACGTAATGAACAAGATAAATGTGAATCCATCCACCGTCTAGAATTGAGGGGGACAAGCACTATCCAACCCCAATACAAGACACAACACTCTTTAATAGGAAATTAAATCAGACGTGACAAAATATCAGCTTGGGAATTGTCACCGCCAGGGATAGCACGGATTACAAACCGGTATTCCTGGAGTGCAAGACTCCATCTCGTTAATCGAGCATTTTTAGCCCTGTTAGTCTTTAAGAATAACAACGGACGATGGTCCGTTTCAATTATAAATTCGGACATAAGTAGATATCTCGAAAATGCGTTTACAGCAAAAATGATAGCGAGGCACTCTCGCTCGATAATTGCATAGCGGCATTCCCTATCCAGCAACTTGCGGCTGGCGTATAGACATGGCCGCAAGGTATCGTCTCGTTCCTGTAATAACACAGCTCCCAATCCCTTGTCCGACGCATCAGTGCGGACAATAAATGTTTGGTTTATGTCTGGTAGTATGAGAATGGGGGAAGTGGAAAACAATTGTTGAACGGTACGAAGTGTATCAGCACATTCGGTTGTCCATTTCACTTTATTAGGAAAATTCTTTCTTGTGAGGTCCGACAACGGAGCTGTAAGCGAAGAAAAATTTGGAATGAATTTCCTATAATAGTTAAGAAAGCCCAATAAACTACGAACTTCTTTCTTAGTTCGAGGAGGTTGGAGCTTTAAGATGGTAGTTATCTTCTTGTCATCAGGAGTCTGAACGCCGTGGGCAATTGTATGGCCCAGAAAATTAATTTCATTATATCCTAAAAATACCTTACTGGGTTTCGCCGTAAGGCCAGCTCGACGAAGAGCAATAAAAACTTGTCGTAGGGCTGCGAGGTGGCCCGACCAATCGGTTTCATAAATACAAATGTCGTCAAAATACGACAATACGGAACTCATACCCTGGAGCAATATTGTCATCATACGGGCGAAAGTAGCAGGGGCTGTAACTAACCCGAAAGGCATATAGCGCCACTGCATAAGACCCAACGGAGTCTGAAAGGCGGTATATTGCTTGCTATTCTCATCAAGCGGAATTTGCCAATAGCCTTTGGAAAGATCAATTTTAGAAAAAATCGTTGCCCTAGCTAACTGAGCAAAAAGATTCTCCTGGTTGGGAATCGGTTCAGCGTCATATATCGTAACCTCATTAAGTTTACGATAATCAATACAAAAACGCACGGTATCATCTTTTTTTTTCACTAAGACGATGGGTGAGTTATATGGACTCGTCGATCGCTCTATCACTCCTAGGTGAAACATGTTACGTACCTCGGTTATTATAGTCTCTTGTGCGTGCAGCGGACGCGGGTATGGTTTAACAAAGACGGGTATATCCGTCTTCAATCTTATAACATGCTGTACCAAAGAAGTATTACCTGGTAGATCAGTAAAGACTGTAGTAAACTCGTTAAGCAAATCTCTTAAATCTTGCCTTTGCGATTCAGATAAATCTGGATTTATATTCACATCCGAAGTGTTTTCAGAAGATCGAAGTGCGGGTAATGAATTCTCTATCTTAATAGGATCATCATCGTCAACTGAAACCAAGGCCGCATTGGCCTGTGCAACCACATTTCGGCGATTATTCTGTCGATTATCATCGTCGGACAGGTACTGCTTTAACATATTTATATGGAAGACTTTGTCCTGTCCTCGAATCTTGATAAGATAATTTACTCGAGAAAGTCTCTTTAGAACTTTGAAAGGTCCTTTCCATGTAAGGAGGAGTTTATTTTTCGTTTCCGGAAGGAGAACAAGAGTTTGGTCTCCGACAGCCAAGGTTCGCAATCGGCTACCTTGATCACGATATTGTTTATAAAGACTAGCATGCGCAGCTGAAGATTTTTGTGCGAGCTGACATGCGTTAAGAATTCGCTGGCGCAAGTCTACAACGTATTGATATGCAGACCGCGTATCGTTGTCGTCGGTGTCTGATCCGGCGAATAAATCATGGAGTATGGCCATTGGACCACGCGGTTTACGACCATACAATAATTCGAAGGGGGAAAAACCCGTCGATGCGTTCGGTAGTTCTCGGTATGCAAAAAGAATAGCGGGGAGTTGTCGATCCCAATCACTCGGTTTGTCGGCGGAAACTCGCGCAAGCATACTTTTCATGGTAGCATTCCAACGTTCACAGCAGCCATTAGACTGTGGGTGGTATGGAGATGTCAATCTTTGTTTAATCCCGACCAACTCCAAGACTTTCTTAAAAAGCTCAGAGGTAAACTGTGGACCTCTGTCCGATAAAATTTCAACCGGAAACCCAAGACGCGAAAAAACAGTAATAAGGGCTTCAGCGATATGATCAGCTGAAATGTCTTTTAGCGGAATGGCCTCTGGCCAACGGGTTGCGTAGTCAATGACAGAAAGTATAAAACGATATCCTCTGTCTGACTTGTGTAGAGGACCAACCATATCTACGGCAACGCGCTCAAATGGTCTGGAGACCATAGGCATCTCCTGCAGAGGAGCTCTCGATGCTCTTCCTTTAGGGGTACGTCTCTGACATACGTCACATGTTGATACGAACCGGTTTACATCTGCGTAAATACTGGGCCAAAAAAATTGCGATAGTATTCGAGACTTAGTTCTGGCCTTTCCCTGGTGACCCGCCAAGGAAGTGTCATGCGCGAGACGAATAATGTCGCGACGAAAAGATCTCGGTACCACAAGTTGCATAACGGTTTCTCGCTTATTCTGAAAATTACGATATAATAAGTCATCTTTCATAAGAAACTTAGAGGTATCCGGTGCGGTAGGATCAACCTTAGCAAACAAATGTTTCAATGTGGGATCTGAATGTTGCTCATCATGAAATGCACTAGACGTTATGTTCACTTCAATAGTAGGATTACTCAATGGACTGTCTGCTCGTCGACTCGATTGTAAGCGTGTTGTCGCACAAGCAACACTCTCATCCTCATTCCAAATTTCCAAGTTACCGATAGGAAACTTATTTACTTGAGGTACATTCCCTATGATTACATCAGCCACTGGATTAGGCAGTACACACGCAGTAACCACACCTGTGAGAAAAGGTGTATCAATATAAACTTCTGCAAGACGGAATCGCTCTACAGATCCGCCAAAAGTAATACAAGTTACCTCCTTATCCAAAAATTGTGTTGGACGGACTAGTGACTGTCGAACGCCGATAGTCGTGCATCCGGAGTCACGTAGAACAGAAGCGCGAATCGCGTTCACGCGGCCCTGGTAAAATGTTAATTCACCCAGTTCATGTAGGGCGGACATGACTGGAATAGATTTTGATTGTCATGAAGATTCAGAATGACCGTCAGTCTCATAAAGTGTAGGTTTAACCGAGCAGGCATTTGCGGATTCCAATTTCACGTTACAAAATCTCTGTATGTGGCCTACCCTATTACACTTATAACATATAGTACGATTAGGATCGTTTCCACGATAGGGAAGACTCTGCGGTCTATTATAATTATGATTATCATCAAAATGCACTCGTCGCGGCGGTCCCTGAGGCCGGTTATATTGTTGGCCTGGATAGTTGCCACGATAATATGGGCGAGGCTCGTAAAAAGAATAAGTCTGATATCCTCGACGCGGGGATGCATTACCTCGATTCGGAAAATCTCTCTGTCTACAAAAAGGCGGCTCTGATTGAAAGCGTGAATTTGGGGCCTGACGACGAGTCGGCCTTGAACGATCGTGTCCGGTTGGCGCTCCTTTGCCTACGTTGGCATAACACGGTGTTGTAGTTGAAGGCTTTGCCAAAGGGCGATTTGGGTGAGCGGACGCGTATCGTTCGGCGCACGATGTGATTTCTTCAGAGGATGTCGGAGCCCTCTCTTTAAGGTGGGCGACTAAATCGGAATGACATGCGGTATAGATTTGGTCCTTTAAGACCAAATCGTATAGTTGGGAATAATTTCCGGTAGTTACGTTCGCGAGCTCTATCCAGCGATCTAAATAATGTTTCAACCGATTGACATAAGTTGAGAAATTTTCAGATGGCTCAGGTTTACATGAGCGAAATCTTTGATGGAAGCCATCCTCGGTATGCTGGAATCGCTTAAGCAGTGCTGTTTTAAGCTTGTCATAATCGTTGGCATCTTCTACTTTAAGGCTGTGAAATACCTCTAAAGCCTTACCCGTTAATAAATTGGACAGGCATGAACTGTACATCGCCTGCTGCCATCCGACGCATTTAGCGTGTAACTCGAACCGATGTAAATATGCGTCGATCCGGTCGAGTTTTTCATTAAATGGTGGTAGTTTTGGTTTAGTAGCATAAGAATTGGTGGCAGTAGTGGGTGTTACAAGCGATTGTTGCTCTAACTTTTTCATTGCGAGTTCATGCTGTCTTTCCTTTTCTCTCTCTCTTTCTTTCTCCCTTTCTCTTTCTCTTTCCTTTTCTCTTTCTACTTCTTTTTCTCTTTCTCTTTCTTCTTTTTCTCTTTCTCTTTCTTCTTTTTCTCTTTCTCTTTCTCTTGCTTCTTTTCGATCCTCGCGCTCTCGGTCTTGTTGTACGTGTCGTTCGCACCACGCGGCGCGTTCTTCCTCTGGTATGCCCAGAACTTTGGCAGATTCTAAATATTTAAGAAACTCAGCCATGATATGTTAAAGTCTGTAAAGTTAGTAAATATTTACCCAATGTTACGGTATATCGCGGTATCAATATCTTATATGAACAGATATTGTCTGTTAATATTAATTCAGTGTCTTATGTTAGCACTGCTTCGCGAAAAGAACGTTCTATCTCTCTCTCTAAAAATTACAGGCAGCATCACTTAAACCGCAAAAACTTTATCTCTCTCTCTCTCAATATAAATTCTAGTAAGGCAGTGCCGTCTATCCGTTGCTCCCACTGCAATAAAATACTATATATCGCCTTTACTGCGATAAATTAATGTCTCGAGTGATCACTCTCAAAATTTACGTCTCTCTCAACGCGACGAACCAGTGTCCTCTGTTATCACTGTCAAAAACGAATCGCTCTCTCAATGCGATGAATCAAAAATATATCTCTCTCTCAACACGACAAATTTGAAATATCTCTGTGTTCTCAAAACACTCTCAAAATTCTCTCTCTCTTCTCAAAACACGCACACGCAGCGTCTTCTGTTACCACTGCAAAATTATTCTCTCTAGATCTATCTTCAACGTGAAATTGTCACGTGAACCAAAAATTATTATATTCCTCTCTCTCTCATATGTCAATACCAGATTACAATTCAACGTGGTTTTAGCACGTGAAACACCTCAGGCATATATTGTAAACATATCAATGTTAGTATAGTAGTTTAAAGTTTATAAGCAAAAAAAAAAATACAATAAACAGGACGTATACTGACGAGTAAAACGAACGATAACAGACCCTACAAGTCCTAACTTATATTACAGATAGTTTAAGAAAAAGACAGGAGAGACATCTTCCTAAAGAAAGGTGAGGAAGTAAGAAACGCCACAATCTATACGAATAATGGATCCCTAATAGAACTATTCACAGAGAAGCAAATCCCCCCGAGTTATTTTACATAGCCACCAAGGCCTCCAATATCCTTCGTAATGGCAAAGAAGATATGCTAAACTATGATCCCAACCAACCTCCCGCACTTAAACTAAACATATAGTAAATAGTAAAATGGCCTGGAACAATACACACAGAGCGGAAAGTACGTCGCCCTCCCCAAGACTGTTAGATAGATGGATCACTTATCTTTATTTTTGAGGAATTCAGATGGTAAATATCCTCAATCCATAGCTCCAAGCTCAAACTTGTATTTCTGTCTGAAGTAAAACTGGATGATGAAAGGGTTCCCTCGCCGGTGTCCACGGGTCAATGGGATGTTGGGATGTTCACCATATGAAATTGAAACAAAATATTCGATTAATACAAATTGTTTAAACTCTATAATACAAAGCACCTGAAAACATAATATTAGAACAGTACAATATCAAATAATGGAATAAAAAAATACAAAAGGTTTTAAAATAATCTAACTAAGTGGCATGGCGTTATCTAAGGTTCTTTAAGGGTCCCTCTCCAGTGTTACGAGGTGGAAGAGGGGTGTGCCCTCGAGTGTTACGTTGGGGATTACTAATTATAAATTTAGGTGTTCGACTGCATTTAAATCGAGAGGTTTTAGAAATTACTCTGCCATACCATGCCACATACACTAATAACAATTTCGAGTAAGTTATATCAAGGACCTTGTAGGGCCACAAATTTATTACCTAAAAGTCCTAACAATTTCGTCTATCTTACATATCAAAAGACAACATCAGCAGCATCAAATGAAAATACTAAAATACATAACTATAAATCTCCTCTAGAGTCTTAAGAGATTTGAGACTCTAGATCTATATCATTCTGATTCATTCACAGTTTACTTAGTAATTATTTATCTTCAGAAATATAGACTGCCTACTACTTCACAAATAATATACTTATGTCTCAGACGACAATATTAACTCATTTAACTGCTTATAAAGGATCAAACCGTCAAGACACACTGACGTAGTTAAGATAGATCTAGATCTGTTCTAGGATGGGCTGGCAATCCCCAGCCTCATCCAGACACATCAATTACAATTTACAAATGTGTATATCAGTCACTCTTTCTAGATCTTAATTGCAAGTAAAACTTTATGGTCTTGCATTCCTTTGGTCGCACTTCTACTGGGAAGTTAGGGTCAGATTCACATCATCTCGAATCATGGTGATGAAACTTACGATTGGTTCCCTGAAACGATTTCAGGGAACTGGAGAAAAGAGCTGTGGGTTATTTTCATTGTCTATCCAGGACATAGACATGACGTTAACAGTCTTATGGTTCCCTCTGGCTGAACCTTAGCCGACACCTTCGCAGAATAGGATACGCTGCATGGAGTGAGGTAGCATAAACATGTCACCGCTTATCTTCTGCAAATCACGTGACTGCTCAAATTTGATTGGTGCATCCACTTCGAGCTCCGCTCGCAGCGCCAATAGATTCTATTAATAGTAACAGACAAAGTCAGACTTAGGATGTCAAAACCTTTCGCAAAGTCTCTACACCCTAAACGTTTTATGTACGAATTTATTCACTCCTTATTCGCCCCGTCTTTCTCTGTTAAAGTACACCCAAACCACGGGGTCGAAAACTGCATCGTCACTGTTAATTTATCCATTCGTTCTATCCTGACCCACTTTCTTTCCATCTCTAAGAAAAGCGTTACAAAAACAAACTGTCCACGGGAATAGTTCAAGGACGTTTGCACTGGCTAAAATCAATGATGCCATGTAATAAACAATGCGTGACCTAGCACGGCAATTCAAATCCTAATCCTGACATATCCCCCACCCCAGTGAAAATTTTAAGAAAAATTTACACGATAAGATCCAAGAATCCCAAAGTTATTGTGGTAGGGGCTTAAGTAGTACTGTAGAAAGATGAGCCTTAAGCTTGAGAAGAAAAATCTGACTAAGAACGTGCATATTGGATGGACAAACAGCATACAATAATTAATGCCACGTTCTATAGAATTTATTCTATTTAAACATTCTTACTGCACACAATCAAAATTCTCAGAAACATCTATAATAATAATGAGTATATCACTGTATACTGCTGGATTAAAGTATAACTATTATGAAATAATGAAGCCTTACTGAAGAAATAGGCTTATAATTATTTAGTCGACACACACAATTGCTGCTTATATACACATTCACACACAATATATTGTTAATTAAAATACTGTGGTATCCAATGGCAGCAGTAGCTCTGGTAGCTTGGTTTGCCATGTCTTCATCTCATTGACCCGCTGACAAGGGCGTCAGGTTTGCCAGAAGTTCAGGTCACAGTCAGGAATGACGCTGGTGGAAAAAGGATATTCACAAAAAAAAAGGATTGTAAAAATGGTTCATAACGTAATGAACAAGATAAATGTGAATCCATCCACCGTCTAGAATTGAGGGGGACAAGCACTATCCAACCCCAATACAAGACACAACACTCTTTAATAGGAAATTAAATCAGACGTGACAAAATATCAGCTTGGGAATTGTCACCGCCAGGGATAGCACGGATTACAAACCGGTATTCCTGGAGTGCAAGACTCCATCTCGTTAATCGAGCATTTTTAGCCCTGTTAGTCTTTAAGAATAACAACGGACGATGGTCCGTTTCAATTATAAATTCGGACATAAGTAGATATCTCGAAAATGCGTTTACAGCAAAAATGATAGCGAGGCACTCTCGCTCGATAATTGCATAGCGGCATTCCCTATCCAGCAACTTGCGGCTGGCGTATAGACATGGCCGCAAGGTATCGTCTCGTTCCTGTAATAACACAGCTCCCAATCCCTTGTCCGACGCATCAGTGCGGACAATAAATGTTTGGTTTATGTCTGGTAGTATGAGAATGGGGGAAGTGGAAAACAATTGTTGAACGGTACGAAGTGTATCAGCACATTCGGTTGTCCATTTCACTTTATTAGGAAAATTCTTTCTTGTGAGGTCCGACAACGGAGCTGTAAGCGAAGAAAAATTTGGAATGAATTTCCTATAATAGTTAAGAAAGCCCAATAAACTACGAACTTCTTTCTTAGTTCGAGGAGGTTGGAGCTTTAAGATGGTAGTTATCTTCTTGTCATCAGGAGTCTGAACGCCGTGGGCAATTGTATGGCCCAGAAAATTAATTTCATTATATCCTAAAAATACCTTACTGGGTTTCGCCGTAAGGCCAGCTCGACGAAGAGCAATAAAAACTTGTCGTAGGGCTGCGAGGTGGCCCGACCAATCGGTTTCATAAATACAAATGTCGTCAAAATACGACAATACGGAACTCATACCCTGGAGCAATATTGTCATCATACGGGCGAAAGTAGCAGGGGCTGTAACTAACCCGAAAGGCATATAGCGCCACTGCATAAGACCCAACGGAGTCTGAAAGGCGGTATATTGCTTGCTATTCTCATCAAGCGGAATTTGCCAATAGCCTTTGGAAAGATCAATTTTAGAAAAAATCGTTGCCCTAGCTAACTGAGCAAAAAGATTCTCCTGGTTGGGAATCGGTTCAGCGTCATATATCGTAACCTCATTAAGTTTACGATAATCAATACAAAAACGCACGGTATCATCTTTTTTTTTCACTAAGACGATGGGTGAGTTATATGGACTCGTCGATCGCTCTATCACTCCTAGGTGAAACATGTTACGTACCTCGGTTATTATAGTCTCTTGTGCGTGCAGCGGACGCGGGTATGGTTTAACAAAGACGGGTATATCCGTCTTCAATCTTATAACATGCTGTACCAAAGAAGTATTACCTGGTAGATCAGTAAAGACTGTAGTAAACTCGTTAAGCAAATCTCTTAAATCTTGCCTTTGCGATTCAGATAAATCTGGATTTATATTCACATCCGAAGTGTTTTCAGAAGATCGAAGTGCGGGTAATGAATTCTCTATCTTAATAGGATCATCATCGTCAACTGAAACCAAGGCCGCATTGGCCTGTGCAACCACATTTCGGCGATTATTCTGTCGATTATCATCGTCGGACAGGTACTGCTTTAACATATTTATATGGAAGACTTTGTCCTGTCCTCGAATCTTGATAAGATAATTTACTCGAGAAAGTCTCTTTAGAACTTTGAAAGGTCCTTTCCATGTAAGGAGGAGTTTATTTTTCGTTTCCGGAAGGAGAACAAGAGTTTGGTCTCCGACAGCCAAGGTTCGCAATCGGCTACCTTGATCACGATATTGTTTATAAAGACTAGCATGCGCAGCTGAAGATTTTTGTGCGAGCTGACATGCGTTAAGAATTCGCTGGCGCAAGTCTACAACGTATTGATATGCAGACCGCGTATCGTTGTCGTCGGTGTCTGATCCGGCGAATAAATCATGGAGTATGGCCATTGGACCACGCGGTTTACGACCATACAATAATTCGAAGGGGGAAAAACCCGTCGATGCGTTCGGTAGTTCTCGGTATGCAAAAAGAATAGCGGGGAGTTGTCGATCCCAATCACTCGGTTTGTCGGCGGAAACTCGCGCAAGCATACTTTTCATGGTAGCATTCCAACGTTCACAGCAGCCATTAGACTGTGGGTGGTATGGAGATGTCAATCTTTGTTTAATCCCGACCAACTCCAAGACTTTCTTAAAAAGCTCAGAGGTAAACTGTGGACCTCTGTCCGATAAAATTTCAACCGGAAACCCAAGACGCGAAAAAACAGTAATAAGGGCTTCAGCGATATGATCAGCTGAAATGTCTTTTAGCGGAATGGCCTCTGGCCAACGGGTTGCGTAGTCAATGACAGAAAGTATAAAACGATATCCTCTGTCTGACTTGTGTAGAGGACCAACCATATCTACGGCAACGCGCTCAAATGGTCTGGAGACCATAGGCATCTCCTGCAGAGGAGCTCTCGATGCTCTTCCTTTAGGGGTACGTCTCTGACATACGTCACATGTTGATACGAACCGGTTTACATCTGCGTAAATACTGGGCCAAAAAAATTGCGATAGTATTCGAGACTTAGTTCTGGCCTTTCCCTGGTGACCCGCCAAGGAAGTGTCATGCGCGAGACGAATAATGTCGCGACGAAAAGATCTCGGTACCACAAGTTGCATAACGGTTTCTCGCTTATTCTGAAAATTACGATATAATAAGTCATCTTTCATAAGAAACTTAGAGGTATCCGGTGCGGTAGGATCAACCTTAGCAAACAAATGTTTCAATGTGGGATCTGAATGTTGCTCATCATGAAATGCACTAGACGTTATGTTCACTTCAATAGTAGGATTACTCAATGGACTGTCTGCTCGTCGACTCGATTGTAAGCGTGTTGTCGCACAAGCAACACTCTCATCCTCATTCCAAATTTCCAAGTTACCGATAGGAAACTTATTTACTTGAGGTACATTCCCTATGATTACATCAGCCACTGGATTAGGCAGTACACACGCAGTAACCACACCTGTGAGAAAAGGTGTATCAATATAAACTTCTGCAAGACGGAATCGCTCTACAGATCCGCCAAAAGTAATACAAGTTACCTCCTTATCCAAAAATTGTGTTGGACGGACTAGTGACTGTCGAACGCCGATAGTCGTGCATCCGGAGTCACGTAGAACAGAAGCGCGAATCGCGTTCACGCGGCCCTGGTAAAATGTTAATTCACCCAGTTCATGTAGGGCGGACATGACTGGAATAGATTTTGATTGTCATGAAGATTCAGAATGACCGTCAGTCTCATAAAGTGTAGGTTTAACCGAGCAGGCATTTGCGGATTCCAATTTCACGTTACAAAATCTCTGTATGTGGCCTACCCTATTACACTTATAACATATAGTACGATTAGGATCGTTTCCACGATAGGGAAGACTCTGCGGTCTATTATAATTATGATTATCATCAAAATGCACTCGTCGCGGCGGTCCCTGAGGCCGGTTATATTGTTGGCCTGGATAGTTGCCACGATAATATGGGCGAGGCTCGTAAAAAGAATAAGTCTGATATCCTCGACGCGGGGATGCATTACCTCGATTCGGAAAATCTCTCTGTCTACAAAAAGGCGGCTCTGATTGAAAGCGTGAATTTGGGGCCTGACGACGAGTCGGCCTTGAACGATCGTGTCCGGTTGGCGCTCCTTTGCCTACGTTGGCATAACACGGTGTTGTAGTTGAAGGCTTTGCCAAAGGGCGATTTGGGTGAGCGGACGCGTATCGTTCGGCGCACGATGTGATTTCTTCAGAGGATGTCGGAGCCCTCTCTTTAAGGTGGGCGACTAAATCGGAATGACATGCGGTATAGATTTGGTCCTTTAAGACCAAATCGTATAGTTGGGAATAATTTCCGGTAGTTACGTTCGCGAGCTCTATCCAGCGATCTAAATAATGTTTCAACCGATTGACATAAGTTGAGAAATTTTCAGATGGCTCAGGTTTACATGAGCGAAATCTTTGATGGAAGCCATCCTCGGTATGCTGGAATCGCTTAAGCAGTGCTGTTTTAAGCTTGTCATAATCGTTGGCATCTTCTACTTTAAGGCTGTGAAATACCTCTAAAGCCTTACCCGTTAATAAATTGGACAGGCATGAACTGTACATCGCCTGCTGCCATCCGACGCATTTAGCGTGTAACTCGAACCGATGTAAATATGCGTCGATCCGGTCGAGTTTTTCATTAAATGGTGGTAGTTTTGGTTTAGTAGCATAAGAATTGGTGGCAGTAGTGGGTGTTACAAGCGATTGTTGCTCTAACTTTTTCATTGCGAGTTCATGCTGTCTTTCCTTTTCTCTCTCTCTTTCTTTCTCCCTTTCTCTTTCTCTTTCCTTTTCTCTTTCTACTTCTTTTTCTCTTTCTCTTTCTTCTTTTTCTCTTTCTCTTTCTTCTTTTTCTCTTTCTCTTTCTCTTGCTTCTTTTCGATCCTCGCGCTCTCGGTCTTGTTGTACGTGTCGTTCGCACCACGCGGCGCGTTCTTCCTCTGGTATGCCCAGAACTTTGGCAGATTCTAAATATTTAAGAAACTCAGCCATGATATGTTAAAGTCTGTAAAGTTAGTAAATATTTACCCAATGTTACGGTATATCGCGGTATCAATATCTTATATGAACAGATATTGTCTGTTAATATTAATTCAGTGTCTTATGTTAGCACTGCTTCGCGAAAAGAACGTTCTATCTCTCTCTCTAAAAATTACAGGCAGCATCACTTAAACCGCAAAAACTTTATCTCTCTCTCTCTCAATATAAATTCTAGTAAGGCAGTGCCGTCTATCCGTTGCTCCCACTGCAATAAAATACTATATATCGCCTTTACTGCGATAAATTAATGTCTCGAGTGATCACTCTCAAAATTTACGTCTCTCTCAACGCGACGAACCAGTGTCCTCTGTTATCACTGTCAAAAACGAATCGCTCTCTCAATGCGATGAATCAAAAATATATCTCTCTCTCAACACGACAAATTTGAAATATCTCTGTGTTCTCAAAACACTCTCAAAATTCTCTCTCTCTTCTCAAAACACGCACACGCAGCGTCTTCTGTTACCACTGCAAAATTATTCTCTCTAGATCTATCTTCAACGTGAAATTGTCACGTGAACCAAAAATTATTATATTCCTCTCTCTCTCATATGTCAATACCAGATTACAATTCAACGTGGTTTTAGCACGTGAAACACCTCAGGCATATATTGTAAACATATCAATGTTAGTATAGTAGTTTAAAGTTTATAAGCAAAAAAAAAAATACAATAAACAGGACGTATACTGACGAGTAAAACGAACGATAACAGACCCTACAAGTCCTAACTTATATTACAGATAGTTTAAGAAAAAGACAGGAGAGACATCTTCCTAAAGAAAGGTGAGGAAGTAAGAAACGCCACAATCTATACGAATAATGGATCCCTAATAGAACTATTCACAGAGAAGCAAATCCCCCCGAGTTATTTTACATAGCCACCAAGGCCTCCAATATCCTTCGTAATGGCAAAGAAGATATGCTAAACTATGATCCCAACCAACCTCCCGCACTTAAACTAAACATATAGTAAATAGTAAAATGGCCTGGAACAATACACACAGAGCGGAAAGTACGTCGCCCTCCCCAAGACTGTTAGATAGATGGATCACTTATCTTTATTTTTGAGGAATTCAGATGGTAAATATCCTCAATCCATAGCTCCAAGCTCAAACTTGTATTTCTGTCTGAAGTAAAACTGGATGATGAAAGGGTTCCCTCGCCGGTGTCCACGGGTCAATGGGATGTTGGGATGTTCACCATATGAAATTGAAACAAAATATTCGATTAATACAAATTGTTTAAACTCTATAATACAAAGCACCTGAAAACATAATATTAGAACAGTACAATATCAAATAATGGAATAAAAAAATACAAAAGGTTTTAAAATAATCTAACTAAGTGGCATGGCGTTATCTAAGGTTCTTTAAGGGTCCCTCTCCAGTGTTACGAGGTGGAAGAGGGGTGTGCCCTCGAGTGTTACGTTGGGGATTACTAATTATAAATTTAGGTGTTCGACTGCATTTAAATCGAGAGGTTTTAGAAATTACTCTGCCATACCATGCCACATACACTAATAACAATTTCGAGTAAGTTATATCAAGGACCTTGTAGGGCCACAAATTTATTACCTAAAAGTCCTAACAATTTCGTCTATCTTACATATCAAAAGACAACATCAGCAGCATCAAATGAAAATACTAAAATACATAACTATAAATCTCCTCTAGAGTCTTAAGAGATTTGAGACTCTAGATCTATATCATTCTGATTCATTCACAGTTTACTTAGTAATTATTTATCTTCAGAAATATAGACTGCCTACTACTTCACAAATAATATACTTATGTCTCAGACGACAATATTAACTCATTTAACTGCTTATAAAGGATCAAACCGTCAAGACACACTGACGTAGTTAAGATAGATCTAGATCTGTTCTAGGATGGGCTGGCAATCCCCAGCCTCATCCAGACACATCAATTACAATTTACAAATGTGTATATCAGTCACTCTTTCTAGATCTTAATTGCAAGTAAAACTTTATGGTCTTGCATTCCTTTGGTCGCACTTCTACTGGGAAGTTAGGGTCAGATTCACATCATCTCGAATCATGGTGATGAAACTTACGATTGGTTCCCTGAAACGATTTCAGGGAACTGGAGAAAAGAGCTGTGGGTTATTTTCATTGTCTATCCAGGACATAGACATGACGTTAACAGTCTTATGGTTCCCTCTGGCTGAACCTTAGCCGACACCTTCGCAGAATAGGATACGCTGCATGGAGTGAGGTAGCATAAACATGTCACCGCTTATCTTCTGCAAATCACGTGACTGCTCAAATTTGATTGGTGCATCCACTTCGAGCTCCGCTCGCAGCGCCAATAGATTCTATTAATAGTAACAGACAAAGTCAGACTTAGGATGTCAAAACCTTTCGCAAAGTCTCTACACCCTAAACGTTTTATGTACGAATTTATTCACTCCTTATTCGCCCCGTCTTTCTCTGTTAAAGTACACCCAAACCACGGGGTCGAAAACTGCATCGTCACTGTTAATTTATCCATTCGTTCTATCCTGACCCACTTTCTTTCCATCTCTAAGAAAAGCGTTACAAAAACAAACTGTCCACGGGAATAGTTCAAGGACGTTTGCACTGGCTAAAATCAATGATGCCATGTAATAAACAATGCGTGACCTAGCACGGCAATTCAAATCCTAATCCTGACAATTACTATCCTTCGTGACACGGGATGCACGTGTGCGATTATAAAAAGGGACAAACTGCCTCCTAACAGCTTAACTGGGAAGAACAGGATTTATGTCCTGATGGACGGGACGAGAAGGTCTGCTCCTGTCGCGGAAATGTGGGTAGAAACCCCATTTTATACTGGGCTTCTCGAAGCGCTAGTAGTGGAAGACCCAGTGGCCGATTTGATTATAGGAAACATAAAGGGGGCGTCTCTTGAGAAGATGTGGTACTCACGCGATCTCGCAAGGTGGAGATTGACAAGGAAGAGCATGAGTGTGAGAATGCGAGTGCGAAAGTGAGTCAGACCACAGATAATGAGGAGGCCAAGGGCAACTCAACGGAGAAGGTAAGGGTAGGGGCCAAGATAGGGGAACTCACACCAGGTGAGATAGCCCAGGCCCAGAGAGAGGACGAAACTTTGAGAGTTTTAAGGGAGAGAGCCACGTTGGAGCAATCGGCTGAGGTAGGTACTCACATAAAGGAGAGTAAGGGAATTTACTATCGGGTAAAGAAGGCCGGGGCTGGACGTGCTGATGTGGAGCAGTTGTTGGTACCTAAGCAGTACCGAAGTGAGCTGATGAAGATAGCTCACGAAGGAGTGTTCGGGGGACACTTAGGAATTTCGCGCACACAGGACAGAATAATGCAGTCGTTCTTTTGGCCAGGGATAGGTGCGGACGTAGGTCGTTTCTGTCGATCGTGTGACGCGTGTCAAAGGACATCCAATAAAGGTAGGGTGACAAAGGTACCCCTTGTGCCGACACCCCTGATCGACACGCCCTTTTCGCGCGTCGCCATAGATTTGGTTGGTCCGCTTCCGCGTACGGAACATGGGAGATCGCGTTATATTTTGACGCTGGTAGATTATGCCACGCGTTTCCCGGGTGCCGTAGCCTTAAGGGGGATATCAGCTGAGCAGGTCAGTGAAGCGTTAATGGAAATATTTTCTCGGTTAGGCATACCAAAGGAAATCGTTTCAGATAGGGGATCACAGTTTACCGGTGAGCTGATGAGAGAGGTCATTGCACTTCTCAAGACCAAACAGATATTCTGCTCGCCCTACCACGCGATGGCCAATGGTCTGTGTGAAAGATTTAACGGAGTGCTTATGCTTCGCCGAGTAGCTCATGACAGACCCAAGGACTGGGACAGAATGTTGTGTCCACTGCTGTTCGCGTATCGCGAAACCCCACAGGCCAGTACAGGTTTTTCGCCGTTTGAACTAGTGTTCGGTCACCCTGTGAGAGGACCACTTGCAATACTGAAGAATCTGTGGACTGGGGAAGCGGAGTCAGAAACGAGGTCATCGTACGAATACGTGGTAGATATGAGGGAACGATTGGAGGATGCCATGAAAGTCGTAGCCGAGAACAGCAGCGTCGAAAAACACAGGCAGAAGAAATACTACGATAGGGGGGCCAAACAGAGGAAATTCCAAGTGGGCGATTCCGTCCTCATACTTCTCCCAAGTGACGGATCGAAACTACAGATGACTTGGAAAGGGCCTTACAGAGTAGAACAGCAGAGAGGGTCAGTGAACTACATGGTGAACGTCAAGGGGAAGAGACGATTGTATCACGCGAATATGCTGAAGAAGTATATTGAGAGGGAAGACGAACAGGAAAACACAGAGACAGTAGCTGCAGCTATAATTGACGAGACCGATGAAGGAGAGGAAGCGACTTCGATGCCTCTGGAGACAGTCATGCCTAGGCTGGAACAGACCGAAACCTACAGGGATGTACAGTTAGGGGACACGCTAGATCAGGATCAGAGAGAACAGATGCAAGAGCTCGTGGAAGAATACAAAGATATATTTACCGATGTACCGGGGCTCACTGACCTGATCAAGCACAAAATCCCATTGCTAGATCAAAAACCTGTGAAGGTAAGACCCTACCAACTACCGTACTCAACTAGAGAAGCTGTCAATGCTGAGGTAGGCAAGATGCTTGCGGCCAGAATCATCGAACCGTCCGAGTCCCCGTACAGTAGTCCAATTGTATTAGTTAAGAAGCCCGATGGTCAACATCGTTTCTGCAACGACTACAGGCGGCTAAATGTTGTGACTGCCGATGACGCCGAACCGATGCCTGAGGTAGAAGCCATTATTTCCAATCTAGCGGAGGCAAAATATTTCACCAAGCTGGACTTGACAAAGGGCTTTTATCAAGTTCCGATGGTCGAGGAAGATAAACACCTGACGGCGTTCGCCACACCGTTTGGGCTATACCAGTACAGGGTCATGCCGTTCGGGTTGAAGGGATCCCCCGCCACATTTAACAGGCTCGTGAGGAAAGTATTAAAAGATGCTGGCGAAGGGGTAGATGCATTTGTAGACGACTGTCTTATACACAGTGCAAATTGGCCTGATCACTTGGAACGTTGTCGGAATGTTTTCGAGCGACTGAGACGGGCAAATTTAAAAGCTAGGCCATAACAAGACGCAAATAGGGATGACAGAAGTCGAGTACTTAGGCCATAAGCTGGGACAGGGGACTGTAAGACCGCGGGAGAGTAAGGTGCGAGCCATTGTCGACTGTGACCGACCGACGACCAAGACACAAGTGAGGAGTTTCCTGGGGCTAACGGGGTACTATCGGAAGTCTGTACCAAATTACAGTGCAATCTCGGCGCCGTTGCCAGACCTCACAAAGAAGTCCCAGGGCACAAAGTTCGCGTGGGGACACGCGCAGGAGAACGCGTTCAATGCCCTAAAAATTTGTTTGAGTTCCGAGCCGATACTACGGATGCCAGACTGGAACAAGGAACTGATTCTCCAGACAGACGCATCTAACCTTGGAGTGAGTGGCTGCCTACTTCAAGAAGACGAGGGTACGAAGTATCCAGTTGTATATGTTAGCAGGAAATTGAAACCTGCGGAGAAGAACTACTCAACAATTGAAAAGGAATGCCTGGCCATAGTTTTCGCCGTTAGTAAGTTGCAGGCGTATCTGTATGGGAGAAACTTCGTGTTAGAGACGGTGCACCCTCTAACTTGGATGCGAACTAAAGACCAGAAGAACGCGAGGGTAACTAGATGGAACCTGGCGCTGCAACCATATAACTTTCGAGTCAGCAACATCAGGGGGCGAGACGCTCTATGGGCCGACACTCTATCTAGATTACCGGTAGATTAATAATTTTATTAGCCGATTTTGCCAGGGAAAATCGACTTAAGTGGGGGCGATTGTAACAGGGTGACTGATTGGCAAGGTATAAATAGCGTGGGAAGATGGTTAACGGCGGGGAGACAGTTATTGTAGGCCAGAGGGGGAAAGTAGCCGATGCAACGGAAAGCGTTTTGACACCCGGAAAGGGTAGTATTTACTTGACCGCCGTACTTGACGATCAGATCACCTGGGAATTGCTTGGGGGGTAGAGATGCTTCAATAGTATTTGACGTGGAGTCGACGGGGGTGGCTATTAGGATAACTAATGTACACTCGGTGAGCGTCTTGGGACGCTACCTGACTGGGTATAAATCCCCGAACGCTCCTTCCAACTTCAGACCGCTGAGAGCACTCACCAGCTTCGTGCCGAAGAGGAGACCACAACTGCAACTGTAACTTTGTACTAGTCTTGTGAGTGGGGAAGGTCAGGGAACCCGCAAACATCCTTTGTCAGAGCGTGGTATCTTTGGTATCTTGTCGGCATTTGAGCTGTTGCTGAGTGGTAAGTTAATTGTACGATGTATGTGTATTTTACTTAATGTTCATGATTGTAGAACCTAAATCTAGTGGGGTTACTTTGGTATAACTACTGCCTCTGAGAGAGTCACGGAAACGCCGTTACATATATGTTACGAAACCTTATAGGATGGGGTCTGTTAGAGAGAGCGTTATTCTTCGTGGGGAACGTGTAAATATCATTAAAACTGTATTGATCGTTTATTCTATTGCCTATATGGGAGCCTATGGAGTATGGGAGCTGCAGCCTGACCTATAACAGTGTCAGCGGTTAAAAGTATTGGTGATGAATATCCGTCATGGAGTAAGTATGGAAGTCATGCCTTCCAGCAGTAGATTAGGAAGTTGCGATTGTTTTTCTACAGAGGAGGAAGAACAACACCTTCTTGGCTTCTCAACTTCTTGTACTTTGATTAACGACATCGTGGCTTCTTGGCTTCCCGGCCTATTGGTACCTGCCGATACCTGTTGATCTAACTGCGCAGTCAAGCCAGAGTAGAGAGGAAGAACCAGTGCCCAGATAGCGCCATACACCCCTAAAGGAGAGGTTTCCTTAAGCTGAATGTACCCGTGTGTTTTATAAAATGTGCTAGAAATTGAATATTACGAAGCCTGTTAATTATCATGTACTGATTTGCATCAATTTCATTCCATCGAAATTCACATGAAATTGTATGACCTATGTTCCTATTATTATTGAATGAATTAATAATTATTGTATATATATAAGCAATACAGATATCGTTTGTTATAACTTATAGAAGAGAGATAGTCGATTATTTAGTGTGTTTGTGCCGTGCCCATCACGGCTGGTGTCAGAAGAAAGTTAGTGAGAGAAAGTGGAAACATCACAATCTCTTTAATATTTGGCTTGGTACAACTTTATTATTGTCATTTTGGCTGAAAAGAGCGCAAATCTGTAACGTCACGTAGTGGGTGTTTTTGACGAATTTCTCAGCGTTGCACCCTTTATCTCAATATATCCGGCATTTTCAGTAGCCCAGAGTGGTTCTCCTAACATTTATAGCAAAATCAGGAGTATATTTTTTTTTGCAAGGTTACCGGCCATTTGACGGCTTGGCCCCCCTACTACTATATATATTTGTGGACTTGAGATTTTTCGTTGCAAAAGGCTTCTGAACCACTCAACACTCAGACTTCAAATTTTACATGGTGCATCAGAATGGATGTAAGGGTGCACAGTTTTTAATAGAAGTCTTTAATAAGCGTAGTTTTTTTTATTGGAAATTTATTGTTTCCCCAATTTTAGATCTATTTCGAGTCATGGTTTGCCATTTTAAGTTTCGTTATCACTTCCTGCGATGTGTTCACTATCAAACACACTTACGGTACATTCACACCAAAGATCCGCGTTCGTGCGTGTTCGTGCGTAACACGCACGAAACCATTTATTTATTCTCTGGCCCTTTCTGTGTTCCCACCAACCAATCGTGTTCGTGCGTTGATGAGATAACACGGTCGTGCGTGTGATTCGTTTTATGGCCGCCATAAAATTCCATCCGTCTACTCTCGTGTTGTGAACGCCCGCCCCTCTCCATGAGGCAAAGTGCTAGGCCTATATTTAGGATGATGCAACCATACTATTATTACATGTCGAAGACCACAGACAGCTAGGCTCTACTACTCTGTCGACAATCAACAATGGAAAATATTGATAATGAACATCTTATCGCCGCTGTACAGAAAGTACAAGCACTTTATGACAAAACTCATACATTGTATGCAAATAGACAGTTCCTTCATCAAGCATGGAAAGACATTGGAGAAGAATTGAACATCGATGGTAAGCAAAATTTATTTCAACATGTGTGATACATAATTATCCACACAAAAAAAGGTTCAACTTTGAAATAATCTTGACGTGTTGAGAGTGGCGTGGGAGGGAGAGAGATAGTGAGGGATGGAGAGAGAGAAAGAGACAGAAGAAGGAGGAGGAAAAAGAGGAGGAGGGGAGGAGGAAGAGAGAAGAAGGAGAGAGAGAGACAGACAGACAGATAGAAAGACACAAATCTGGTTTGATTCATTTGACCGTATTTTAACAGAATGATATAAAATTAATTTAACCCTATCCGTACAACGTGGGTCAAAATGATCTTAGATATTTCATTTCACATGTGACCAGCTTCCTCTCGACGGCTGGTAAGAAAATTGCGTTGATGAGTTTCGCCTTGGTGCTCATGAGGACGTTGGGGTGTTTCAGGGGAGGGAAGAGTTGATAACTGACTGCATTTTATTATTAGTCACTTTAAAATCTCAATTTAATGCTTAACTAAGTGTTCAATAGGTACAAATGAATTCTTACAAATGAAAGCTTCTGGTTGGATTCTTGATACCACCGACTGTACATCCAAACACACGTCTTCACCATTGTTACCATGGAAACAAACACAGCATCACCAATAGTTCGATGGCGGCCAGAGGGTTCAACGAATTATGGTCACGTGACGGTAGTGCTGTCTCCATTTCATCTAAGCATTTTAGAAAGAATTTTATGGCGTTCGAAGAAAAAAAAAAAGCAATAATCTTATTGTCCATTTCTTACAATATAAACATTGCACATTTACTCAATAAGGATTTTGTGCATTATCAGATCATTTCTTTTCACTGACATTGTTCTGTACCGGCATAAATACAGCAGGGAACATTTTGTGATCAAGTATTAGTTTCCATTGCGTTGGCAGTAATGGTGGACATTTTCTCTCATTAATAAAACCTGTCATTTCAAGGGAATTAACTATAATACAGCAATTTGGACACGAAGGAAAAAAGAGTTCCTTCCCTTGATAACCCCACCCATTCCAACAACAGCGAAGCCAATCACGCGGGTAAAATAGTGAATATCACCATTCCACTGACCTGCAATTCAAATTAACATTCCCTGGGATCAGAAAGAAAAAATTACAGCTTCAGTCGAGTGGCGTAGACCCTCTGTTGGATTTAATTATTTTACAATGTTGTCCGCTTTTGGTGTTCCATCTACACACAATAGTCATCTAATGCAGAAAACTGTTCAGAGACTAAAGACAGAGGTGGACAGGTTGCTGAGAGACGAACAAGCTGGATTCCGTAGCGAGAGATCCTGCACAGACCAAATTGCAACCCTCAGAATCATCATCGAATGGTCGCTGGAGTGGAACTCACCGCTGTACGTCACCTTCTTAGATTTTCAGCAAAAGTTTGACAGCGTGGACAGGAACACGCTGTGGAGACTGTTTCAGCACCCACGGTATTCCACAGAACCTCACCAACTTGATGCGGGCAAACTATGAACCCTCCACCTACCAAGTTGTTCACAATGGGTCACTAACAGACACTTTCACCATTAAGGCCGGTGTTTGACAGGGATGCATCCTGTCTTCCTTTCTTTTCCTGGTGGCAATCGACTGGGTAATGAGGGAGACAACGTCATACAGCGTAAATTTTGCCGATTTTCGTATGATAAATTTAGGGGTGACATACGACAGAAGAGGTATTATAATCAACCACACTGCTAGATTCAACACAAAAACTGGTCAAAACATCTGAAAAATGAATATAATACATGAAACAAAACATAAGGAGAATGAACTTAGAGATTTACTATTATAATCCTCCTTTGTGTGATATAAGAAACAGTTTTCCAGGCAAAGCGGCACTTCACACTGTTCACACCAGAATCGTGTTTCTTTCCATCTACGGTCCTTATTGCTCTTCTGTAATAATGCTCATGAGGACGCAACAGTAGTCCTATGTGGCCATCACTTGCCTCCACAAGTGCTGTCTATAAATCTTTCTTTCTCTTTCCATATTTAAAAAAAAACAACTTTTTTTTAAAAATCAAAACTGCGCCTCTGTCTCCAATACGGCAATGGACCTCTGACCCAGGTAAGCAGACGGTCTCCATGCCACCTTCACTCCCCCACTCGGTTAGGCCACACTTCAGGTAATATCTCCGGTGGACATCAAAGCGAGTAGACCGACACTTCCCTAGACATGCCGGCGCCGACCAGTCTCGAAGCTGCTCCGGGAAAAAGACTGAACACATGTGCAATTGTGGCCGGCGGATCGTGCCTTCAACTGGTCTACGACAGTCGCGTTGCTAGATCGTCAACAACTAGCTATAAACACGTATTTCTGTTCAACTAGTGACTGGTTGTGAACAAGGAATGTGTGGACTACATATTACATTGAAGAAAGGGCATGTATACCACAACTACTGCAATAGAGAAAATAGTAACGGCGGTGACCGAGAGAGTCTCGCTATTGGTAGGCAATGCTTGTATATAATATGGAAACTGAGAACGTCTCGGTCTTGGTAGCCACTCGATGGACAAATATATTTTTCTTCAGCGAGGACGGCATGCTAATATACTATGGACATGTTGAAAATCATTGACCGGTTTGCATAAGACCGCACTGGAGCAGAAGGCCCAAAATAATACAAAGAATATGAATAATTCAGATCATGCTTAGTTAAAGTTGCGGGAAATTCCCATAAGCCATTCATATTCTCAGTGGTTGTTTACCAAAGCAACGATCCAATCTCATTGTTCATGCAAAACATCAGCCAAGCAAGTGATATTAATATCACGTCTGTAGTAAAAACTGCAGTGAATTCACATATGTTAACAGTTGTAACGGAAAATTAGTAAGAGAGTTTATGGGGGAAAAATGGTAAAGAATTAATTGAATCATGCATAGCTGCAAACTGAATAGTGACTAACAGCCATTTGAAAAAGCGACAGCTCAAAGGATTGACAGTTAAACATAAAAAAAAGGAAAGATAATTAAAAGATATGACTCCTCGAAGGAGTGACACAAATACTGTTTCAGAGGAGTTACAACTAGACAAATGGAAAGGTAATTCAAAAGTGCGACTGCCCAAAGGAGTGACACAAGTACCGTTTCAAAGGAGCGACAGCTAGAAAAATGAAAAGAAAATTCAAATGTGTGACTACTCGAAGGAGTGACGTAAATACTGTTTCAAAGGAGTGACAGTTTAAAAAAATGAAAAACTACCGGTATTCAAATTGTGACTGCTCGAAGGTGTGACGTAAATACCGTTTCAATGGAGTGACAGCTAGAGAAAGGGACACAATAATTCAAACGTCTGGCCGCTCAAAGTTCAAAACACTTGCATTACTGTTCTCTAAAACTCACAAGAGAGACAATAACTGTCACAGTGACAGAAAAATGTCAATAAATAAAGCTGTTCTACCTGAACCAACAACATCAAAATCGCACATCTCACACACAAACATTTTCTTTCAGCTTCTTCTTTGGTGCCTGAAGGACTCTGGCCACTGTCTTTACTGTACACCATCCCAGAAACAATTACAAAGCTAACGGGAGTCTAGCAATACATTGAAAAATAAACAGATGAGAAAAGGCGTCATCTTGTCTTTTGTCTCTTACTTTCGGACAAACAATTGTGCGACGAATGTTAATAATACAATGAAAACTATACAACTGAAACGGAGAGCTGAATTGTTCAACATTCTTGTCTCAGAAGCTGTCTGACTCGTGCATTTATAATTGATGGGGATAAAATTGGAAGGATGTCAGTGTTATATGGCAGCTTTTGAGATGAAAAAAGGGAGAAAAAACTTCATTTCAGTATCGACCAATCTCTTCTAAATTGTAAATAAGACTACGATATACATTTACATACTTTTCAGATAAAGAACAGATTAAGACATCCACACCCACACCCACATCCATCCACCCACCCCTACCCCCCCCCCCACGCACGCAAGCACACTTGCACAAACACACGCACACACACACACATGCACGCACACACTCAGACATACGTATACACTCTCGAACACGAAAATTGATTTAGTTAGTCAATGTGCTCGTCATCGTAGTTACCAAGATAATTAGATAATTATACTTACTTCTGAGTCGCGCCCGAGACACAGGTTACCGAGACAATTCAATTCACCAATTTAATTCTGTCCGACGACTTGCCATGTATCATCCATGTCAACAATGCAAAAATTCGCACCACAACCCCTTCATAACTGAACGATAAAGACTAGTGCCCGAGGCACAGGATATCGAGACGGACCAATTCATCATTTTTCGTTCGCCGGCTTGTGCGCGTACCATCCATGTCAACAATGCGACAATTCGCACCACCCTCCTTCATAATTGGACTAAAAAGACTATTACCACAGAGCTCTGTGAGTAGTACTCACCGTGTTTATACGCTCACAAGCTGTGGACAAACACTAAAAGAAGGAATGGTCCGTCTCGGTATTCTGTGTCTCGGCTAGTACCGCAGAGCTCTGTGAGTAGTACTCACCGCGTTTATACGCGCGCAAGTTGTGGACATAATTAATAATAGTGAAGAAGGAATGGTTCGTCTCGGTATGGGCCCATTGCTGATATCGGCCATTTTAGATATACGATAGTGGCATTGATTTTGATTAGTTAACTGATTTGCACTGTGAGCACATCAGGCGTCGCGAACCAATCGGCGGCGAGCCAGAAAAAAGTTCACTACAGGAAACAATGACACGTGTGTATACGCACATGGGAGACGTTCGGTCAATTCTTTCACTTCCTTTCCCTTGTTTACACGGATGGTAGGGAATCTGACCAGCTTAGATCCATCCTTTCCACCCCTATCATAACAGTCAACTGCAATGCAACCAACGAGCATTTTAACTGCTTAGACATAATTATCTCGAAGTTCCACTCGTCAGCTGATCCACCCGCCATTGTAGGTGTCAGAAGTACAAAACAAAAACACTCTGTGACGTCATTCGCAATGGGCCTATTCTGTGTCTCGGGTTGAGCCAAATAACTCATTTTTTTTATTTTACCAACGGGGTAAAACTTTTCATAGGAATTTTTCTTTTCTTCATTTTTTTTCTCGATGGATATTAATAGTGGTGGGCAATGTCTTTTGGTGATTCGACTCGCGATTTGAATACTGGAGGAATGATTCGTTGGATACGAATCGCGAAAAAAAAAAAAAAACCTGGTAGAATGAGCATACACAATCACCCAAGGGAAATATATCGGAAAACCACCCTTGTACCGGTACTTTCTTTTGTTCTGTCCCTGGCTGACCAAAGCTGGTATGCTCCAGTTCTCATTAGTACCGATTGTGTTTCACATGCTAAGACTTGTCTAGAATAGAAGTTTCACTAGTGATGATGATGCTGATGAGTTTCACTAGTGATGATGATGCTGATGAGTTTCACTAGTGATGATGATGCTGATGAGTTTCACTAGTGATGATGATGCTGATGATAATCATGTTCGCCCATCGCTCTCGATGATGACCATGACTTCATCTTCTATTTGTTTACGGACTGTCTTTTAATGTGGCTGGTAATTCCAGTCTGGGCATGGAACTAACTGCCACATATTGCGCGGTAGGTTCCCTTTTGCTTTAAGTGAATGCCTCGCGCTGTTGAAATTTGGTTCGTCACTCCCCCACCACCCTCACCCCCCCTCCCTCTCCCTCGCCACAGGTCTTTGAAGTCATGACTTACGCTGCAAGGTTATTCAAAGTGAGGAAGAGTCGCGCACCAGCAGCCCCACTACTTCATTATATATGTATCCAGATCCCGCAGCCGGATAGAGTCGAGACGACTGGAACATGAACAGGAGTGCAGGAGCTGCCGGAGGGTTGACAGTAGACGTAGCCAAGCCGTCCGTCTAAGGGGCTTCGTTCCTGGACTTTTGTGTAGGGGCAAACTCCCTTGTGTGTGTGTGTGGTCTTGTCCACAGCATCCACTAGTTTTACGGAAAAAAAGCACATCTCTGGTGCTCTCATGAAACCGCGCAAAGGTGAACGACTTAATTTTACAACAGGGGAAAAAACTGTTTTACTGGATATACATGTATATATTTATTCTTCATATGAATTACACTGTTAGTTACAAATACACATTTGAGAGAACATAGTCCCCAGAAATAGAAAATATAAATTTCCTTAAGAAGTTCATAGAATGTTGGGCAAAAAAAGAGTTGCCATCTGCAGTTGTGCGAATACACTTGTGCGGTTTTATGATACTGTCTGCGATATAAAAAACTCGCTTTGCCTCTGCAGCGGTGAAGAGCGTAAAAATAGCCGACCGCAAGGAATGCTATGTACAAGAGCAGTTAGCCTTCCCTCGAGAGGGAAAAGCCGCAAGGCACCCGAGATTTGAAATCAGAGTTTTCCTTCTCCTAGGTCGGCTGTCCGCCAAGACTGACGGGCCCCATCTGCCCGGAAAAATTCATTAGTCAAATTGTGTTAAATGCAGTGTAAATATATCTGATGTTCAGTTCACTATCTTTTTAGCTGTACCTGCCACTGTTTCTGAGTCGTCAGCTGACCGGGGCTTCTAGACATGAAATGTTGGTGGAAAAAGTTTAAGTATTAATAGATCAGTGCAGACAAGTGTTGAGAAACTAGTTTCGATCAATGAGCAAACTTCCAAAAATCTCTCACCGCCGTCTTGGTAAACTTCCACTTATGTGACAATCCCTTTTGTAAGAAGAATCAGACAGTGTGTGACAACATTTCAAAATCTCAAACAACAGTGACCCAAACAATGAAACGAAGCAAGTTTTCAGTTGTTCTGTGGCAAAGTTTCTGTTTATTGATGAATCTGGCTGCTTCTGAATACCGAGAATTCGTCAAACTGCCAGTCGGTCTTGAAGGTTGTGGTGAAATAGCTGGCTATGAGACTGTGATGCCGTGTGCTGCTCGGTGTCAGTCTAATTGTTCGGCCTTTCAGTTCCTGGAAAACACCAAAACGTGTGTTATTTGCGACCGTTTTAAGTTACATGGTCTGGCGGGGAGCAGAAAGGGCTTTCATGTGGCAGGAACAGAAACACATCTGGACATACCAGTGACAAACCCAGCCATTAATTTGACAGAGAACCGATTACATTTTCAACAGCCTGTTGTCCCTGGTATTCTGGCGAGTATATGATAATTTGTATATTTAGTATATACCAGGCCGCATAAGTCTTGCAACAAACATGTAAAAGGCTGTAACTTTTGACCGGCTGGAGATAATTGAATGAATGAAAAAAAAAAAAAAAGGCTGGTCACTTTTGGTTTATTTTCGATTGATCCTGTAAATGAACAGGATCTAACTGAATATTTCAGGCAAAACACACCACTCGACAGGATGAAACCTCTAATAGTCTTGAATCTTGTTGTTTGGTTGCCCAAGACAGGACATCCAGTCATTAGAAAAATGAAATATTTTTATTTAACAGGAACAGTCCTAGGTTATTTCGTTTTGTGTTTTTTTTTTTTTTTTTCATTTTTGAATTCCTTAAAATTCGTAAAAAAATTAAAGCCGTTTGAAGTTTGTTATAAGACTTATGGGGCTTAGTATATGATAACTGTTTTAGAAAATTAATATTTATTTCATAATTTGATGTAATGTTATATTATTGCTATGATATCCAAACAGTTTTCAAAAGTTTTTTATTTTGTCACCAAGACAAATAATAATAATAGGGGAAAGGCCCCAAATTAGTACCCCCTAAGAACTTTTCCTTCTCATGGCCACGAAATTAAAGGCAACTGCATTTTTTTTTTGTTAACAACTATGTGTTCGATGCCCTTCACAATATATCAGCACCATTTGTTTGTTTGTATAGTATTATGACAGTTATGAATAAATTTAAATTTACTGATACTGGTACTATTTAGGAGCTGTGGTTCCTAATAAGTACCGGGGAGTCTCCTAAAGAGTACCAATGCTTTATAGTGCAAATATGGTCAGTGGTATTTCTAACATTTTTAGGGTACTCCCATTATTCCTAGCCCCTGTGTTCTTCTGTGATAAGAGACTGAGTGCAGATGATGATAGATAAAGACATTTAAGAGGTCCTAACAAATATAAATTTTTATTTCTACAAGAAAAGTCTGAAGTGAAGTGCAGACAGAAGAAAAAAAGAGCTTTGAACAAAAATGAAACATAAGAAGAATAAGACATAACATTAATTAACACTACAGACTTTTATTACTTTTAAAATGCCCATATTACTTACATCCCTATAATGGATCCTAAATAGTACCACTTAGGACCCAAAAAAGTACCGGGTACTTTTTTGGCACCCTTAGGTGGTACTATTTAGGCAAAGGCCTAGCTCCCATGTAGACAAAGCTGACACAAAACACGTGCGGTTTCGCACACAAATGAATGCATGAAATGAATACAGACCCCTGTAACTGTAACATGTTAGGCATGTTTCATTTACTTGTACTTCAGTTCAGTGGAGAAATGCTGTTAAAGTCATCTCAATATAAGATCAACAGCCACAAGTTTGGTTTTTTTACTTACTGTTTAAAATGTCCGAGTGGGTTCGCCATCTTGATAACGCGGGAAGTCACTCCAGCAGGCATCTACCGATTGCCAGATTGTTTGTACCAATGCAAGCCAAAGAAAATGAAAACGGCGGGTGGTAGGATTTAGGCACCGATACTAATTACGTACGTCCCTCGAGTTTTTATGCGTTAGAGTACATAATTTAAAGCCTTTTGTGACTCCAGAGCTAGAAAGTTCTTCCCGAAATGTTCCTGCCTTAATTAATTATTCTTTCAGATTTCGTTTTCGTTTTCTTCCGTTGTTGTTTTGGTTGAAAGGGAAGGGGAGGGGGGAGGGCAGGGTTAGGGATGCGATAAGATTTAGGCTTGAGGATAGGGACAGGGTTAGTGATAGATATGCATACGTACGCCCCCCTAGCGCAAAACGCTTGGAGGCCTGGGTACTTATAACAACAGCCAATAAAAATTAAAGAGAGATTCAGATTTTGTTCCGGTTCTGAAAGCTTTTAAGTTAATCTGATGTTTTGTTTTCCATAAAATCGAAACTAAATAAAAAATTCCATCCAATTTAATAAATCAAAAAAATCAAAAAAATCAGCTACAACAACGAAGGCAAAATTACCAGGAAAAAAATGTACAGAAACTTCCAAGGGCCAAACACTTTGACCCATCAATTTTGAATCTTAAAACTAGCGCAGAGTTCCATGGAATCTCACTTGGCATTTTGATCAATTTCAGTTTCCCGACAAGGAGTAGAAGATATATTCTATGGGACCAAATCTGTTTTTGAAATTGTAAATTCATTACTACACTCTCCTTATGACGATCTAACAAAACCTGCATTAATCGACTTACGTGTTTCCATAGTCATGGCAAATTCGTAGTGATTTAGTAGAATATATTATTTTAGTAGAATATATTATATGATGGTAATGATAATGTTTGTTTCTAATGGGGATAAATATTGTTTGTGTTGATGGAAAGCGGAGAGTTAAAATAATCCGTCAATAAATTGTTTTTCTCTCTATTTTCATTGCAGATCTACTTCTCCTTTACATTTCTACGAAATAGCCATTTCACAATCGATATTCAAACTCTGCCGGAGGAAATTGCTTTACACATAGACTTTCGTGCACAGAAGGGACTCAGCCGTGACCAGATCGTACTGGACAGTTGGCTGGGCGGTGTCTGGGGCCCCGGTTATATCATAAACTACCCTATGACAGCCGGTCAAAGGTTGGAAGTGTATTTTTTACTTACACATAGCGCCTTTGTCGGTCTTGTAGACGATTTACTGCTGCCTGAGTTCACGTACAGGGTGCCAATTGCTGAACTGGACAATGTGCATCTTTCCGGGTATGCTCAGATCCATAAAGTGAGGTACTGACGTTCTTAATCTACCTGGGTGGACGCAGTGGCGTAGCGTGGGTCGCCGACGCCCAGGGCAAGGCAAATATTGAGCCCCCTAACCCGTGGACCGTTAGCAATCTCTGAGTGCGTCCACCAGTATAGTATTGAACCCCTAACCCCCCCCCCCCCCCAGCACAAGTATCGTATTTTAAGAATATATTGATGTATTTAAAGTAAAGCGCAATTTAATGAGAGTATACTCAGATTTATTTAAAATCGCCTGGTTTTAATTTGTGCAAATTGTTCAATAACAATATTGACATCTGGTTTGAAATTTCTCTCATCTGACAGCATTGGTAGATTACTAAGCCTTTCTTGGCTCATTGTAGATCTCTGATACGTTTTGATTAATTTGAGTTTTGAAAAATTTCTTTCACACCTGGTGGTTAAAACAATGATAGTTTTGAAATTATACACGCCTACCAATTTTTGTGCCCAGGGCAACTGCCACTGTGGCCATGCCCACTCTACGCCACTGACTGAACAAGTCAAAACCCAAATAGAAGAAGTTGCAGTGAAGGAGTCGCAGTTTTGACACGACGGAATCCAGTGACCATCTGCGGAGGAGGATGATACTGTCAGCTGACAGCTAAAGAATATTTTGTTTGACCGAATGTCAACTTAACAGACTTTTTTATTACTTTTTTCGATCATTTTCAATGTTGTATTTCAAAGACTTTGCGGTGTGCACACGTAGTTTAAGCGGTAAGACGTTTTTGCTACAAGTGATTTGACTTCCCGTCAAAAGTTTGCCTGATCCATTTGATAGTTGTAGACAGAGGGATAGAAAGTTTCGAAAAATTTCAGATCATTATCAGGCTTTAAACCGCAGACTTTTATGATCTGATGCTTCCCCCAGAGGCAGGAGCGAATCGGGATTCGAGTCAGTCAGCGCCACGAGTGGGTCCTAAGGGGGATAAGCACCGATTTGGTTTTTTACCGTGGGGTGATGATTCTAATCCATGGGTAATTATCTAAATCTATCTATATAAAAAAAACAGCAAGGAAAAAAAATTCACTGCTGCCAGGAAAAAATGCCCAGACCTGAAAAAATTACACGTGAAAGATAGTTCTTTTTGCAACTATGTCTGTTCCTTTGACATGAAAGCAAAGTATCGTACTTACTTTGGTTACGTTGGTGTAGAACCAGCCTCCTCGCACTCGGGACACACCCATACGTGCTCAGCTCTCCGCGCCATCATGTCGGACAAGGCCTTCTCACTAACAACTCCAGTAAGATGTTGATTGAACAGTCGTCTTGCAGTACCACACAACCGGCTCTTGAGTCCACAGCCTCTCTGATGCCCAAACAGTTTTATACGTTCAATGGTGTCCCCGTCTTCCTGTGGTGCTGTTTCTCTCAAAGCTGCGAGAATTTCATTTTCCCCGAGACTAAGAGAGCCTTGCATTGGGGCCTCACCAGCAAGCTTATCCGCTCTCTCATTTCCAGATACTCCAGCGTGTCCAGGGGAGAAAATCCAAGTCAGCCTTTTCAGTTTACTGTCGTGCAGATACTGCACCCATTCAGGTTTGAGGTATCCTGTTTCTATTTTCCTGAGCATGCTCTGGGAATCTGTCACAATGACGGCACATGTGTGGGTGCTCCTCTGTAACCATGCAAGTGCGTATTCAGCGGCAACCTCCTCCATTTTCATACTAGATGTTGTGACTTGATATGCAGCTCCATCTTCTGCCACTGTCCTGCCATCAACGCTGACCGTGTAACCCCATCCAGATCTTTCTCCTCTAGTGACTGATCCATCTGTATACACCACCGCATCTCCTGTCCTGCTGTTCTCGTGCACCAGTTCCAGCACGTCCGCATTAACGGCACATGCAGCCCTCTCACGGCATTCTCGGCCCGTGGTGATCACCACTCTAGTGTACTTGCCGGCCATCTTATCGTCCACTTTCACATACTCCTCACCCCTTCGCACATTGTCAAGTTCACACACTTTTTGTACAGTGGCCTCAGCTTCAGCTAACCATGATCTGCCTCGCTTTATTCTACTACCTTTCCTGACATTCAGCTGGTCATACAGCAGATGTTTTTGGTCTTTCGCCACTCTAAACATTGCCTTAACCTGGGCTAGTGTGTGCCTTTGTTCAATACTGGGGAGCCCGAGGATGTATCTCATTGCTGCTATTGGGGTGTCACGGGTGCATCCAAGGATGATTCTCATTCCAGTGTTTTGAATCTTTTCCAATTTCATCAACTGTGTCTTGGAAATTGTGACGATGCCCAGACCATAGTCGATGACTGATAGCACTGTGGCTTTGAAAAGAATAAGCAATTGGCGCTGTTCTAATCCGAGGGCGGCCATTGTCTTTACTGCAGCCAGTCCACTTGCACAGCGCTTCACTATGTGGTTCACGTGCTCTTTAAAACAGAGGGTTCTGTCAAACTTTATTCCAAGGTATTTAAGTTCCGTTACACGCTCGACATCCTCGCCTCCCATTCTCACTGGTTCAAGGCTTTTCTGCACTATGTGATTGTCTAGTGAGCACCAAAGTGCTGCTGCTTTAGCCGGGTTTACCACAGCATTGTGTGAACATGTATTAGGGTCATGGAGACTCAGGGGGTAATGATGGCAAGGTGCTTGGGTAGTGAGGCACACTAACTGCTTCCCCTTAAGTACCCCCAAACCTAGCTGTACTTGTGCAGTGAAAAGGGCGTGCGTCTGCTGTAAGTCCTCTGGTTTGGCACACCTCTCTTACCTCAAGATCGTTGTGCGTGAGCGAAGAGCCACATCCTTCACGAGGTAACCCGGTTAACCTAGACCTCGCGGTCCAGGGACAGAACACAACGGATCTAGAGGAGACAACCTCGATAAAAAACCCCAAGCTCAAGGTCAACGTGCCGAGGTGCTGAATGGCGGAGGGATAGAAGTCACTAGCGTCACCTTGTAACGGTATCTGGTATGCAGGCTCTGCCAGATGAACGGCTTTACTTCCTTGAGAAAATAAACCGTCAAAGTATCGTAATTTTGTAATAAATGAAAATAGGCCTAAAAACATCGAATAATGCTTTCTCCTCAACAATGATAGCCTCCCCCCTGCCTTTGTTTCGTTTCGACTTTAGTACCGTGCATGTCATAAAAAGTAACCATATCAAGCTTGGTGCGCAGTGTCCTGGCGCGCATGAGTTCTGAAGCAGGATTGCAGATTACTACTATACTTTTATTGTAAGAGAGAGAGAGAGAGAGAGAGAGAGAGAGAGAGAGAGAGAGAGAGAGAGAGAGAGAGAGAGAGAGAGAGAGAGAGAGAGAGAGAGAGAGAGAGAGTACTTCATCGAATAATGTTTTCTCCTCAACAATGGTTGCCTTCCTCCTGCCTTTGTTTTGTTTCGACTTAAAAATGTCCGGTTGCGTTTCAAAGTTTGAAGGCATGAGTTTCTGTGCCGTCTGCCTTATGCACGGTACGGACCAAGCGGGTGTTACTGTGCCAGTTGTGAGTTGTTTTCTTCCTAGATCTACATAATCTGTGTGCTGATTGTGTATGTTGTTTGCAACCCGTTCTTTGAATGGGCCCTAACACTAGTGTTTAATAGTTATCCCAACAAAGCCCCCCCCCCCACCTCCCAAATGTCCCCCCTCCCCAGCACCATGTCCTTCCTTAAAGGCTGCTTCGCCGGTTATCTCTCGCAACGAGCCTCAAGCGATTCGAATAATGATTCGTGTGTTACTAATGTGAGTTACTTTTTTTCACCAGAAACATTCTTACTAGAATAAGCATTGCAGACCTTCTGTTGGTTCCTGCAGCTAATCATGATTCGAATCATTTTTGATTCGCCGGCTGATTCGTTCGGTGATTAATTCGAATCAGCACTTCTGATTTGAATCGCACCTTCCACCACCGCGTGGTAGAGTAACTTTTTTAAAGTCACGCGCTCGTTTGCACCAGCCATTTAAGCAACGAAAATTGAAGACGACAGAGTGGAGGGACTTGCTTTTTGTGGAGCTCTTACTATCCTTTCTGAAGGAGGTTGAAAATCTACAAGTTGATTTAACGGTGTTTTTTTTTTTTTATTTACATATTTACAAAATTCCCTCTTAATTTTTACAAAGAACATTTGTGTGTGCGCCTGAAGAAAGGTCCCAGTTATCGGTACAGCTATTTCTGAGCTAGGGGGTGAAAAGGCTGAAAAAGTCGTGCCTAGTCGGAAATGTACTTCTAGCAGAAAACACAAGTTTAACCATTTCTAAATAGCATATGAAAAGGATTTTGGAATATTTTATGTTTAAATATTTTTTTTATTAATTATTTGTACAACATGTGACTCTTCAGGAAGTAATATTGGAGTGATTGTTGCTAGGGGACCGTGGACTAATTACAAAGCCGTTATAGAAATAATACTGAACAGTGTTCACTGCTCATCTATAGTTTACCGTGTAACATGCCACGGCCAAGTCGGAAGTTTTTTGGATCTTGTCAGGAGAGCGCAGTATTATTTTTACATAGAAAGCTAGAGCTGAGCAGTGAACTCAACTCAGTAGTTTCCCTATTTGCCTTTGTAATAAAACTACGCTCCCCCAAACAATATCCAAAAAGTCTGTCACGGGAGAGAGCTGTTAAAGCTGTTTTTCTCAAAAGTTTGTTTTTGCTCCCTGTCTTACAATATGTGTCATACCTTCAAAACTACTTAAGATATTGGAAAAATGTTAAAAGCAGCGTGTTCAGCATTGAATTTTCTAGAAGAATATGCCCTTATCTCAAAATTTGAGACAACTGGGACCTTTCTCCAGGCACACACACATTTTGACAACTTCACAAATGAAACAATTTTATATGGAACTTTTACATTTTATGAGTGGAATTTCAGTTGATTAAGGCTCTGAGTATCAAATTTAAATAAAGTACCCCACCCCCTTAACCCCCCAAAAAATGTGAAAGGTGCAAAGTGACCTTTATCATGCCCACGTGCCGTTAAATACACCTCAAACTCAAAACCTTGGCCGCATCAAGATAGAGTAGCAAATAAAAAAAGAAAAAGTGTCACCAGGTGTTCGATTTAGAAATTAGTAAATGTTTATGCATGTACAACTTGCTGAGTTTTTGTGTGTTCCTACGTAGCAATCTCGGCACTTATACAAACCAAACTTTTTTTTATTACTTACGGTCCAAAAATAAAACAATGCCACAATACATACACCACATCTAAACATAATGCATAAGGAACGAAAGTAACTGAAGAATCCACAGGAAAAACGGACAAAGTCACAATGTACACAATTGTACAACTTACTTCAGTATCTTTGATAGAAAAGCGTTCAGTCCACCAAAACTGTCATGTGTTCTAGAAGTAACATAGTTTTTGAAAGAAAGCGCTGAGACAAAGTTAAAAACTCAGTTTTCTCTGAACATGAAATCTGTGACTGAGCCCGTTTTTTTTTCCTGTGGAATCTTAAAATATATCAGTATTTCATTGCAGTTAATAATAATAATAATAATAATAATAATTGATTTATATAGCGCCAAAATCCACTTAAAGTGCTCGGTGGCGCTTAACAAACACATAGAATACACAGTCTCAAACACTCCAGTATATCACACCTACACACTAACACATCCAAAGATACATTTCAGTAACAGTTCTAGTATCATCTATAAATCATACACTTTTTTGAAAAGCAATGTTTTGAGTTTCGATTTGAAGTGCTCTATTGAATTAGTTGTTTTTATATCATAGTTCAGATTGTTCCAAAGTTTTGGGGCACAGATGGAAAATGCCCTTTCTCCAAGCATTGTTCTGGATCTAGGCATGCAGAGCTGGCTGTCATTTAAGGACCTTAAATTGCGTGGCGGTGTGTACTTTTCTATAAGTTCTGAAAGGTAGTTTGGCGAACACTGAATTAAACATTTGTACACCATGCAAAGGATCTTAAATTCAATACGTTCTTTTACAGGCAACCAATGGAGAGTTTTTAAAATATCCTCGGTATTATCCGAAGCTTTACTCAGTGTTACAAGTCTCGCTGCTCTATTTTGAATCTTTTGAAGTCTTGAAAGAGTTGAATCGGGAATGCCAAAAAGTAGGGAATTGCAGTAGTTCAGATGACTCAGAATGAAAGCATGAACAAGAATCTTTGCTGTGTTTTCATCAATAAATTTTCTTATTTTTCCTATGTTTCTAAGGTGGTAGTGCATGGTTTGACAAATTCTTGTCACATGGGTCTTCATAGAAAAGTCAGGGTCAAAATAAAAGCCAAGATTTCGTATGGCACTAGATGACTCAACCTTAACAGTTGCATTGCCAAGATCCAATGTGTCAAACTTTATGTTTGCTCTTAACTGATTTGTTCCCAACATGATGATTTCTGTTTTGTCGTCATTCAATTTAAGTTTGTTGTTAAACATCCAGTCCTTGATATCATGAAGACAGTTTTGAATTGTTGAAATTTGTTGATCTTCCTCACCATGGCTGATAGGTATGTACAGCTGGGTGTCATCTGCGTACATGTGGTGCTCTAATGTATGTTTCTTGATGATATCTGATAATGGCGTAGTGTAGAGTGTAAATAACACAGGTCCGAGGAATGAGCCTTGAGGAACTCCATAGTGCAGTGGAACTGAAGAAGATGTTACAGTGCCAGCATTTGAAGATGTTGAACTACCAACACATGATGGAAGTTGAACTGATTGGGATCTATCTGTGAGATACGATTCTATCCATTTGAGTGCAGACCCTCCAATACCAAAGTAGGTCCCCAGACGCTGTAGTAAAATGTCTTGATCAATGGTGTCGAATGCAGCGCTCAGGTCAAGTAAAATGAGTGCTGTACACTTTTTCTGATCAGCAAATCTGATGATGTCATTATGTTCTCTCAAGAGGGCTGTCTCTGTACTGTGAAACTCTCTATAGGCTGATTGGAATTTTGCAGCAAGGCCCTCTGCGGAAAGATATGATTTAAGACGTGATGCCACAAGTCTCTCTAATACCTTGGATAGAAAACTAAGATTGGAGACTGGACGATAGTTGTTCATAAGACCCTTGTCCAAATTTGATTTTTTAAGTAGTGGTGTCACTAGTGCCTGCTTAAACACGAGAGGAACGTAGGCCTCTTGGAGACTGCAGTTAACAATAGATGTTATTGCAGGAGTAACTTCTGCCTCACAGCTTTTATTAGCCACGTTGGAATGGCGTCCAACATGCAGGTCTTATTTGCAGAAGCTGTGACTATCTGTGAAACTTCCTCATGACTTGCGAGGTGGAATTCATTCAGAGATGACTCTGAATTTGCTGTAGTTGTTTCTGATGAACTTTGCTCAAACTGATCTCTGATCTTTTTAATATTGCTATTGAAGAAGTCAGAGAAATCCTCTGCCAGTGTGTGTGCATCGGTGTGTGATGGTAAGTTGACTGTTGTTTCATGGTGCATGAGGCCTGTAATTATTTTGAAAAGTTCCTTTGAGTTGCTTTTATTTTCACTGATGTTTTTCTGAACATGTTTCACTTTCGATGTCTTGATGAGCTGATTAGTCTTGCTTTTGGCTTTGATGTACGCCTGTTTATGTACCTCCAGTTTTGTTTTCCTCCACTTCCTCTCTGCTTGCCTTCTTTCATGTTTTGACATTCTGATGTCGTCGTTGTACCATTTGGTGTTAGGCCGCAGACAAAATTTTCGTTCTTTCAATGGGGCGTGCTTGTCCAGCAAATCACTAAGTGTTGAATTAAAAACTTCGATCTTTGCTTGAACACTTTCTGCATTGTCAACTTTATTAGTCAAGTTACAAGAAATAATTTCCTCTTATAATGTCGATGTTCTTGGTGTTCCGAGACACAATTGTTCTACTGACTGGTTTGGGTTTAGAAACAGATAGTGAAAATAAAACCCAGTAATGATCTGATGGGCTATTCTGGTCCACTTCCAGTGAATGTATGGACTTATCCACAACACTGTTTATGACCAAGTCAATGATATGACCTTTATTATGTGTTGGCTCTATCACAAGTTGTTGTAGATTCGATGCTTGTAAAATTTCCAGGAATTTTAAAACTTGTGAATCATTTGGTTTGTCAATGTGCAGATTAAAATCGCCAACTAAAATCATTTTTTCACACTGAAGTGTTCTATCAAGCACAAAATCATTAAGATCAGTGAAGAATTGGTCCATCGAAATATGATGTTTGGCAGAAGACGGTGGGCGATAGATGCAAGCAATTTGATACTGAATGTTGTTCTTGTAAAAAGTAAACAGCAAATGTTCGCCGTGGAATTCAATTTTTCTATCTTAAGTCCAGATTTGAACAATGCCAAAATACCTCCACCTCTTCTTCCGGGTCGTATTTGACTAACCACTGAATATCCCACAGGTACCAGTTCGGTGAGAACAGCATCATCATTTTCAGACAACCAAGTCTCTGTGATAATGCAAACATCTATGTCCAGTTCTAGAACATAATCAGTAATGAGTGTTGCCTTATTACACACAGAACGTGCATTTATTAAGCACATAAGTAGGTCTTTGTTATGCGCTCTCGATGTTACAGTTATCAAGTTATTAAAGTCAACCCCCTTCTGTTTAGTAGATGTGTCACATTTATCATTAATTATAGGTTGTGACACATGGATTTTCCTTTTTGTGCCTCCTCTATTGCCCCTTTTTGTAGATCTCTTTATTATCAGTCCACGTTTTTTTAACTGTGAAAACACAGTGGTGGGAAGCCTATTGTTGAAACATGTGTTTCTCATACTAAGTAATTCAGGCCTTGAATACTGGAGTTCATTGTTTGTTTTAATGTCAACACACTGACACACTTCACTTTCATTTGTCTCCATGGTCAAATGCAGCTTTGATCTAGATCTTATCCGTGACTCTGATTGTTGGGTCACAACTGTGTTGTAGCTGTAGAACTGGACATAGATGTTTGCATTATCACAGAGACTTGGTTGTCTGAAAATGATGATGCTGTTCTCACCGAACTGGTACCTGTGGGATATTCAGTGGTTAGTCAAATACGACCCGGAAGAAGAGGTGGAGGTATTTTGGCATTGTTCAAATCTGGACTTAAGATAGAAAAATTGAATTCCACGGCGAACATTTGCTGTTTACTTTTTACAAGAACAACATTCAGTATCAAATTGCTTGCATCTATCGCCCACCGTCTTCTGCCAAACATCATATTTCGATGGACCAATTCTTCACTGATCTTAATGATTTTGTGCTTGATAGAACACTTCAGTGTGAAAAAATGATTTTAGTTGGCGATTTTAATCTGCACATTGACAAACCAAATGATTCACAAGTTTTAAAATTCCTGGAAATTTTACAAGCATCGAATCTACAACAACTTGTGATAGAGCCAACACATAATAAAGGTCATATCATTGACTTGGTCATAAACAGTGTTGTGGATAAGTCCATACATTCACTGGAAGTGGACCAGAATAGCCCATCAGATCATTACTGGGTTTTATTTTCACTATCTGTTTCTAAACCCAAACCAGTCAGTAGAACAATTGTGTCTCGGAACACCAAGAACATCGACATTATAAGAGGAAATTATTTCTTGTAACTTGACTAATAAAGTTGACAATGCAGAAAGTGTTCAAGCAAAGATCGAAGTTTTTAATTCAACACTTAGTGATTTGCTGGACAAGCACGCCCCATTGAAAGAACGAAAATTTTGTCTGCGGCCTAACACCAAATGGTACAACGACGACATCAGAATGTCAAAACATGAAAGAAGGCAAGCAGAGAGGAAGTGGAGGAAAACAAAACTGGAGGTACATAAACAGGCGTACATCAAAGCCAAAAGCAAGACTAATCAGCTCATCAAGACATCGAAAGTGAAACATGTTCAGAAAAACATCAGTGAAAATAAAAGCAACTCAAAGGAACTTTTCAAAATAATTACAGGCCTCATGCACCATGAAACAACAGTCAACTTACCATCACACACCGATGCACACACACTGGCAGAGGATTTCTCTGACTTCTTCAATAGCAATATTAAAAAGATCAGAGATCAGTTTGAGCAAAGTTCATCAGAAACAACTACAGCAAATTCAGAGTCATCTCTGAATGAATTCCACCTCGCAAGTCATGAGGAAGTTTCACAGATAGTCACAGCTTCTGCAAATAAGACCTGCATGTTGGACGCCATTCCAACGTGGCTAATAAAAGCTGTGAGGCAGAAGTTACTCCTGCAATAACATCTATTGTTAACTGCAGTCTCCAAGAGGCCTACGTTCCTCTCGTGTTTAAGCAGGCACTAGTGACACCACTACTTAAAAAATCAAATTTGGACAAGGGTCTTATGAACAACTATCGTCCAGTCTCCAATCTTAGTTTTCTATCCAAGGTATTAGAGAGACTTGTGGCATCACGTCTTAAATCATATCTTTCCGCAGAGGGCCTTGCTGCAAAATTCCAATCAGCCTATAGAGAGTTTCACAGTACAGAGACAGCCCTCTTGAGAGAACATAATGACATCATCAGATTTGCTGATCAGAAAAAGTGTACAGCACTCATTTTACTTGACCTGAGCGCTGCATTCGACACCATTGATCAAGACATTTTACTACAGCGTCTGGGGACCTACTTTGGTATTGGAGGGTCTGCACTCAAATGGATAGAATCGTATCTCACAGATAGATCCCAATCAGTTCAACTTCCATCATGTGTTGGTAGTTCAACATCTTCAAATGCTGGCACTGTAACATCTTCTTCAGTTCCACTGCACTATGGAGTTCCTCAAGGCTCATTCCTCGGACCTGTGTTATTTACACTCTACACTACGCCATTATCAGATATCATCAAGAAACATACATTAGAGCACCACATGTACGCAGATGACACCCAGCTGTACATACCTATCAGCCATGGTGAGGAAGATCAACAAATTTCAACAATTCAAAACTGTCTTCATGATATCAAGGACTGGATGTTTAACAACAAACTTAAATTGAATGACGACAAAACAGAAATCATCATGTTGGGAACAAATCAGTTAAGAGCAAACATAAAGTTTGACACATTGGATCTTGGCAATGCAACTGTTAAGGTTGAGTCATCTAGTGCCATACGAAATCTTGGCTTTTATTTTGACCCTGACTTTTCTATGAAGACCCATGTGACAAGAATTTGTCAAACCATGCACTACCACCTTAGAAACATAGGAAAAATAAGAAAATTTATTGATGAAAACACAGCAAAGATTCTTGTTCATGCTTTCATTCTGAGTCATCTGAACTACTGCAATTCCCTACTTTTTGGCATTCCCGATTCAACTCTTTCAAGACTTCAAAAGATTCAAAATAGAGCAGCGAGACTTGTAACACTGAGTAAAGCTTCGGATAATACCGAGGATATTTTAAAAACTCTCCATTGGTTGCCTGTAAAAGAACGTATTGAATTTAAGATCCTTTGCATGGTGTACAAATGTTTAATTCAGTGTTCGCCAAACTACCTTTCAGAACTTATAGAAAAGTACACACCGCCACGCAATTTAAGGTCCTTAAATGACAGCCAGCTCTGCATGCCTAGATCCAGAACAATGCTTGGAGAAAGGGCATTTTCCATCTGTGCCCCAAAACTTTGGAACAATCTGAACTATGATATAAAAACAACTAATTCAATAGAGCACTTCAAATCGAAACTCAAAACATTGCTTTTCAAAAAAGTGTATGATTTATAGATGATACTAGAACTGTTACTGAAATGTATCTTTGGATGTGTTAGTGTGTAGGTGTGATATACTGGAGTGTTTGAGACTGTGTATTCTATGTGTTTGTTAAGCGCCACCGAGCACTTTAAGTGGATTTTGGCGCTATATAAATCAATTATTATTATTATTATTATTATTATTAACTGCAATGAAATACTGATATATTTTAAGATTCCACAGGAAAAAAAAACGGGCTCAGTCACAGATTTCATGTTCAGAGAAAACTGAGTTTTTAACTTTGTCTCAGCGCTTTCTTTCAAAAACTATGTTACTTCTAGAACACATGACAGTTTTGGTGGACTGAACGCTTTTCTATCAAAGATACTGAAGTAAGTTGTACAATTGTGTACATTGTGACTTTGTCCGTTTTTCCTGTGGATTCTTCAGTTACTTTCGTTCCTTATGCATTATGTTTAGATGTGGTGTATGTATTGTGGCATTGTTTTATTTTTGGACCGTAAGTAATAAAAAAAAGTTTGGTTTGTATAAGTGCCGAGATTGCTACGTAGGAACACACAAAAACTCAGCAAGTTGTACATGCATAAACATTTACTAATTTCTAAATCGAACACCTGGTGACACTTTTTCTTTTTTTATTTGCTACTCTATCTTGATGCGGCCAAGGTTTTGAGTTTGAGGTGTATTTAACGGCACGTGGGCATGATAAAGGTCACTTTGCACCTTTCACATTTTTTGGGGGGTTAAGGGGGTGGGGTACTTTATTTAAATTTGATACTCAGAGCCTTAATCAACTGAAATTCCACTCATAAAATGTAAAAGTTCCATATAAAATTGTTTCATTTGTGAAGTTGTCAAAATGTGTGTGTGCCTGGAGAAAGGTCCCAGTTGTCTCAAATTTTGAGATAAGGGCATATTCTTCTAGAAAATTCAATGCTGAACACGCTGCTTTTAACATTTTTCCAATATCTTAAGTAGTTTTGAAGGTATGACACATATTGTAAGACAGGGAGCAAAAACAAACTTTTGAGAAAAACAGCTTTAACAGCTCTCTCCCGTGACAGACTTTTTGGATATTGTTTGGGGGAGCGTAGTTTTATTACAAAGGCAAATAGGGAAACTACTGAGTTGAGTTCACTGCTCAGCTCTAGCTTTCTATGTAAAAATAATACTGCGCTCTCCTGACAAGATCCAAAAAACTTCCGACTTGGCCGTGGCATGTTACACGGTAAACTATAGATGAGCAGTGAACACTGTTCAGTATTATTTCTATAACGGCTTTGTAATTAGTCCACGGTCCCCTAGCAACAATCACTCCAATATTACTTCCTGAAGAGTCACATGTTGTACAAATAATTAATAAAAAAAATATTTAAACATAAAATATTCCAAAATCCTTTTCATATGCTATTTAGAAATGGTTAAACTTGTGTTTTCTGCTAGAAGTACATTTCCGACTAGGCACGACTTTTTCAGCCTTTTCACCCCCTAGCTCAGAAATAGCTGTACCGATAACTGGGACCTTTCTTCAGGCGCACACACAAATGTTCTTTGTAAAAATTAAGAGGGAATTTTGTAAATATGTAAATAAAAAAAAAAAAACACCGTTAAATCAACTTGTAGATTTTCAACCTCCTTCAGAAAGGATAGTAAGAGCTCCACAAAAAGCAAGTCCCTCCACTCTGTCGTCTTCAATTTTCGTTGCTTAAATGGCTGGTGCAAACGAGCGCGTGACTTTAAAAAAGTTACTCTACCACGCGGTGGTGGAAGGTGCGATTCAAATCAGAAGTGCAGCAATGGGTTGGACAGAGACGGATTCAGGATTTCTTCCTCTTCGGACAACTTTACCAGTGACTGGAGAAGCGCCAAAATATTTGCTCAAATGTTCTTGCAAAACAAATTGCGGCAAAAGATGTTCATGTGTTAGGGCTGTCCTGAAGTGCATGCAGCTATATTCGTGTGACGCTCAGTGTTCTAGAGACTGAGATGCCAAAAGATCATAATAATTTAGTAATATGCTCCCCCCCCCCCCCCCCAAAATCCCAGACCTATGCCACAATTTTTACCTTCATCTTAAATCATGAAGACCATCTGAATCTGGCCATAGTGTTCATCCATATCTTCAGTCACGGAAACCAGTTGACTGACAATTTAGTTATTTTCAGCTTTTATGTCATGTTTACCTCCATATTCAGCCACTCAGACTAGCTGAAAGAAGCACTTTGTAATTTCCAGTTTCTATATATGGGAATGTTTACCTACATCTTCAGTCATGGAGACCATCTGATGGACACCTCAACAAAGGCTCGTGAGTAATCCTACAGTTTGTGCTGTCATGATTTTAACAGGACTATAAACAATGTACCCTATTTTGTAGAAGTCTTTATTTTGTTGGTGTAAGAGGCGACATCATAATGCTTCAGGTGACAATTAATTTCAGTATGTCACTGTGCCTCCCCTAGTAATCTTACTTATGCAGTGCTGCATGTCAATGGGAAGGTTGCGTTATTGGCTGTTTACAAAACAATATCATTAAGTTAAGCGGCATTCATTTTACCGACTTGAATTAATTAACAAAATGTGCGTTAATAACGAAAATTCAATACGCCGTAGTGCTTTGCATGATCATCACAGATATAAAGTGCTGCATATCAACGAAAAGGTCTCTCCATACCCTCTTTGAAAGGCAAGGTAATTAACCTAAGCGGTATAAAATTAAGAGACTGGTAGCAAGCGGAAAACCCATATTTTATTGAAACAGAGAAGGGTCTTTAAGGTCACCTACCAGCCACACCAAACCTCTGACTAAGGGGAACCACCTCATTTTCGGTATAGTATGACCCCAGGAAAAAGTGCACGATCGAAGTAATTAAGCTCCCCCACTACTAGAAATCTTTTCCCGAAATATTCCTAAAACCAGCCTTCATTCATTATTCTTTCAGATTTTCTTTTTGTTTTCCTCTTCTTTTTTTTTTTGATTGAAAAGGGGGGGGGGGGCATGGTTAGGGATGCGATAAGATTTAGGCTTGAGGATAGGGACGGGGTTAGTAGTGATAGATATATGCATGCATACGTACGCGCCCCATAGCGCAAAACGCTTGGAGGCCTGCGTACTTATAACAACAGCCAATAAAAATTAAAGAGAGATTCAGATTTTGTTCCGCTTCTGAGAGCTTTTATAAGTTAATCTGATGTTTTGTTTTATATAAAATCGAAACTAAATTAAAAACCCCATTTAATTTATTAAATTAAAAAAAACATCAGCTACAACAACGAAGGCAGAATTACCATGAAAAAAATGTACAGAAACTTCTAAGGGTTAAAACACTTTGACCTAGCAATTTTGAATCTTAAAACTACCGCAGAGTTCCGTGGAATCTCACTTGGCATTTTGACCAATTTCAGTTTTCACCACCAGGAGTAGAAGATATATTCTCTGGGACTAAATCTGTTGTGAAAATTGTAAATTCATTACTGCACTTTCCTCATGTCGATCTAACAAAACCTGCATTAATCGACTTACGTGCTTCCATAGACATGGCAAATTCGTAGTGATTTAATATAAATTTTGTTTCGGTTGATGGAAAGCGGATAGTTAAAATAATCTGTCAATAAATTGTATTTCTCTCTATTTTCATTGCAGATCTACTTCTCCTTTACATTTCTACGAAATAGCCATTTCACAGTCCATATTCAAACTCGGCCGCAAGAAGTTGCTTTACGCATAGACTTTCGTGCGCAGAAGGGACCCTACCGTGACGAAATCGTACTGAACAGTTGGCTGGGCGGTGTCTGGGGCTCCAAAAATGTCACAAACTACCCTATGACAGCCGGTCAAAGGTTGGAAGTGTATTTTTTATTTACACAGAACGCCTTTGTCGGTCTTGTAGACGATTTGCTGCTGCCTGAGTTCACGTACAGGACGCAAATTGCTGAACTGGACAATGTGCATCTTTCCGGGTCTGTTAAGATCCATAAAGTGAGGTACTGACGTTCTTGATCCACCTGGGTGGACGCAGTGGCGTAGCGTGGGGTACCGACGCCCAGGGGAAGGCAAATATTGAGCCCCCTGACCCATGGACCGTTAGTAATCTCTGAGTCCTTCCACCAGTATAATATTGAACCCCCCCCCCCCCACCTTCCAAGGACTAGTATCGTATTTTGAGAAAATACTGATGTAATTAAAGTAAAGCGCAATTCAGTGAGAGTATACTCAGATTTATTTAAAATCGCCTGGTTTTAATTTGTGCAAATTGTTGAATAACAATATTGACATCTAGTTTGAAGTTTCTCTCATCTGACAGCATTTGGAGTTTTCTTAGCCTTTCTTGGCTCATTGTAGATCTCTTATACGTTTTGATTAATTTGAGTTTTGAGAAACTTCTTTCACACCTGGTGGTTAAAACAATGATAGTTTTGAAATTTTGCACCCCTACCAATTTTGTGCCCAGGACAACCGCCACTGTGGCCCCGCCTACTCTACGCCACTGACTGAACAAGTCAAAACCCAAACAGAAAAAGTTACAGTGAAGGAGTCGCAGTTTCGATACGACAGAATCCAGTGACCATCTGCGGAGGAGGATGATACTGTCAGCTGACAGCTAAAGAACATTTTGTTTGACGGAATGTCAACTTAAAAGACTTTTTTATCACTTTTTTTTTCCGATCATTTTCAATGCTGTATTTCAAAGACTTTGCGGTGGCACAGGAAATTTATCGGTAAGACGTTTTTGCTACAAGTGATTTGACTTCCCGCTAAAAGTTTGCCTAATCCATTTGATAGTTGTAGTCGGAGGGATGGAAAATTTCGGAAAATTTCAGATCATTCTCAGGCTTTAAACCGCAGAATTTTATAGTCTGACACCACCCTCTCCCCTCCTCTCCCTCCCCCCCCCCCCACCCCCCACCTCCACCAGTAACAAATGTTTGTCAAAACTACTTAAATGTTCAGTTCATGAATGGTGATAATCGAGCTAATTTTCTGCTTTACCCAGACCTTTATAAAAGACAGATCATTGTAGATTATATTAAGATGTTTATTCAGTCTGTTCTATCACAATATTTTCCATGTTTTATTTTTTTTTCGTTTGTTTTTAGCGTTACATTATTAACACTGTATTGCTGTTCTGAGCATTATTATGTTCTCGTAACGTAAAAATCAACAAATCTCATACACCAAAAGGGACAACTCCGAACTGGTGTCACGAATGGTGGTCTCTTTACTCACCGATTGATTAAACATTTTTGATGCAGTTTACTTTCAAACTGAAGATGACCCCCTGAAACAGATCTAACTTTCCTCCATTGATGGCCAGCAACATGTTTTGAAACAATTAATTTCTGGCCGTTCACAGAGAAAACCAAATTACGCCCGACTTTCATTTTTTGTTATTTCTCATCCTCATTTCTCATAATTAGCACAAACAGATAAAGTGTCAGCTAAACTGAATTTGGCAAAAACTCTTGACACCCGCAAGGAATCTATGGAACGATTTTTTTTTTTTTACATATCTACAAAATTCGGTCTTAATTTTGACAAAGCACATTTTGACAACATCACAAATGAAACAATTTTATACGGAACTTTTACATTCTATGTGTGGAATTTCAGTTGATAAAGCTCTGAGTATCAAGTTTAAATAAAGTACCCCCTCCCAAAAAAAAAATGTGAAAGGTGCAAAGTGACCTTTATCATGCCGACGTGCCGTTAAATACACCTCAAACCCAAAGCCTTGGCCGCATCAAGATAGAGTAGCTAATGAAAAAAAAAAAGTGCCACCAGGTGTTCGGTTTAGAAATTAGTAAATCTTTATACAATTTGCTGAATTTTTGTGTGTTCCTACGTAGCAATCTCGGCACTCATACCAGCCAAACTTTTTTTTATGACTTTCGGTGCAAAAATAAAACAATGCCACAATACATACACCACATCTGAACATAATGCACAAGGAACGAAAGTAACTAAAGAGTCCACAGGAAAAACGGACAAAGTCACAATGTTGAAATTGTTCAACCTACTTCAGTATCTTTGACAGAAAAGCGCTCAGTCCACCAAAACTGTCATCTAGAAGTAACGTAGTTTTTGAAAGAAAGAGCTGAGACAAAGTTAAAAACTCAGTTTTCTCTGAACATGAAATCTGTGATTGAGCCCGTTTTTTATTTCCCGTGGTCTCTTCAAATACGAGTATATCAGTATTTCATTGCAGTTAAAAGAAAAAACAACAAAAGCAAAAAGACCTTACCATATAACCATAGATAAAGACTAGAATACAGATATGAGGTCAATGAAACTGATAATAATTCAATAGCAGGTTTATCCTGAGCAACACCGGATACTTCAGCTTATAAAGATAAACACATTTAAAACTTAGAAAATAAATAAGGTGTTATGATTCCCGCTTTGAGAATCATTCCTCTATTGTTATTGGCCAAAATTAAACCCAGAGTTGTGTACATTAGGTCAATGCTACAATCTATTAGAATGTTTTTCGTATATAACTAAAAACTTTAAAGACTTCGGTTAAAACAACAAAAGCACAAAACAGTGAGATTTAATCGCCAATACAATTATTAAGACAAATTAAGTATTCAATGCTGTGTAGGAAAATGGAAGTTGGACTCAGCCATGCTGCAATTTGAAGATGGTTACCAACAAACAAAAGGAAAACTCTGGAAACGGTTTTCTGTTGAGCACCAACAAAAAGGATCGTTGATCTATTTGTGGGGCACACGGTGGCCTAGAGTCAAATGCCTCTTATGCCAAAGGTACCGGGTTCGAATCCTGGCCTGTGCAGGCATGTTGGAATTTTGAGGATTTTTCTCATATTTTCCTGTCCCTGATCTTATGGTAGGTAGGATCTAGCACCTAGTCTTCTGGAATAAGGTCGAAAAACTCGGAGGGCCCATGTGCACATTGCGCACATTAAAGGTACTGTAGCGGTGAGACTTGGGAAACGATTTTCTCGTCTGTGTTGATCAAGCTGTGGTTTGTGGACTCCCTAAAATACCTTAGCAGTTGGAAATCGAGAAGGCCGTCGAATAGGCCGCTGCCAGGGCAAAATTAAATAAAATTTATCCCGACCACTCCCTTGCCCGCCCCCCCCCCCCAAAAAAACACGCCGACTAGCGCTGTACTATGGCGACGACGTGTCTGCTCCGCATGTAACTGTCCTGCAGTGACACCAAGGCAAATTTCTCAATACATGTACAAACAAAAGCGTGCTTTTCTTCACCAGAGACGTATTTTTACCGCAATAAATATTGCAGAGCTTCTTTTGTTTTCTGTATTATCTGCTCTTTATTTTCTGGCTACTCCATAGATATGCACTACTGAACTAGATTCCACGCGTTGCTTCGCCAGCTGTCTCTTTCCCTGCTCCCCGACGCGAGCCGGAATGGTCCGCATTGAAACCCCATCTCACTATCGCACTGTGGGCTGAGCGCTCGATGCTGGCCTAACCCAGCCTAGGTAACGGGTTGAAAAATAGCGGTGATTGTGATTGATTTGTAGCTTTAATTTGATTGTGATTGATTTTGTAACTTTCATTTGTTTACAGTCACCCACAGACCATTTCCGTACACTATGATATAAAATTGAATAAAATTCCTCGATTAAAAAAGAACAACAACAAAAAACAACAAAAAAAACAACAGACTAATTCCACCGACACAACTCAGCACAACTACAATGTAAAGCCAATGGTGTTAATGTGCATGACACGGCGGTAGAGGGTGAGGTAAGCCCAGAGGGAAGACAACGGGCGATGAAAATAGATAGATAGATAGATAGATAGATAGATAGATAGATAGATAGATAGATAGATAGATAGATAGATAGATAGATAGATAGATAGATAGATAGATAGAGAGAGAGAGAGAGAGAGAGAGAGAGAGACAGACAGATAGAGAGACAGATAGACAGACAGATAAAGAGACAGATAGAGAGACAAATAGAGAGAGAGAGAGAGAGACAGAGAGAGACAGATAGTGAAAGACAGAGAGAGAGACAAAGACACAGAGAGAGACAGAGAGAGACAGATAAATAGATAGATAGAGAGAGAGAGATAGAAGGTGAGAGCGCACGAGATAGAGAAAGAGAGAGAGTTAGAAAGACAGATAGTAGAGAGAGAGAGAGAAGAGAGAGATATATAAGCTAGATAGACAGATAGATAGATAGATAAGATATATAGAATAGATAGATAGATAAATAGAATAGATAGATAGATAGAATAGATAGATAGACAGATAGAATAGATACATAGAATAGATAGATAGATAGATAGATAGATAGATAGATAGATAGGTAGATAGATAGATAGATAGATAGATATTATTTTGTAGACGATTCTAGTCCTCTACTTCAAATTTGGCACAGACTTCTTTCAACATTTTGCTCCTTTAATCCCTGCCTCCGCAGACAGGGAAAATATTTGCTGAGGCGATCATAACTAGAAACCAATAAACAAAAAATGAACGATTGCATTCCGGAAATTGAAACATGTATTGTTCTAGCGTTCAAGACGGCACTGTCCCTACAGATTTTTGGACTCTTCAAGGTCCATTCAACATCACAGGCCATATCAAGTTGTCTTCAAATGTCATTTTACTGCTGAATGTGAAAACGTCTTCTTTTCTGAGGCGTAACAAAGTTTCCTAACTTTATTAGAATTACATAAAAATTTCCAGTTCGGTACTCCTTACTCTTCATTTTCTGTTGATGTTAAATGGAAATCTGCTCATCCGTACATAAAATTTCACAATATTTTTCTTTGCCTGTTTTAGCTCGGACACAGCGAATTCATGGCTGTATGACGTATTGTCAGCTTGTCAACTCTCGAAACCGAATATTTTTTACAGGAATATTTCTAATCTCTGCCTTCTCAGGTGTTGCTGAGAACATAATTAATATTATTCAGAACATGTTGACACTAAAATTGCTGCAGTAGTTCTTTTCTCCCACTCACAATCAGGATAATCTTCATAATATCTACCAGAAGCACTACCTGGCATGTTCCTTTGTTCTGGATTTTCATTGCAGATCAATCATCCCGATAAATATATTTGGTTTTGCTTTCTACATCTTTATATTCTTCCAATGTTATAATCACTAAATGTGCATATAGTTTTTAAAAAAAAAAAAATTGAACTACACATTGAGCATTTTCTGTGTTTCATATTGTTGAATATTTGGGATTCGACTCTTGTTATTAGTAACTTGGTCAACTTTCCAGTGTGACATGTCAACGTTTAGTATTGTATATCTATGCATGTCGGTGATTAGACCAACCTCTGCTGTGAGTGTTTGTAAGCCCTACATCTGCAGTTTGTATAAAGTTCAGTTTCTCTTCTTACCCGTGCAGCTGATCAACATGACTTTCTGACGTTCTGATCAGTTCCTCATTCTGCGTTTTCCTGTGTCTTGTCACATAATTTGTATCACGGCTTCGCATTTTAGAAAGAATTTTATAGTGTTCGAAGAAAAAAAAAAGCAATAATCTTATTGTCCATTTCTTACAATACAAACATTGTACATTTACATAATAAGAATTTTCTGCATTATCAGATCATTTCTTTTCACTGACATTGTTCTGTACCGGCATAAACACAGTAGGGAACATTTTGGGATAAAGTACCAGTTTCCATTGCCTTGGCAGTAATCGTGGACATAAATTCTCTTATCAATAAAAACCCGTCATTTCAAGGGAATTAACTATAATACGGCAAGTTAGACACGAAGGAAAAAAGAGTTGCTTCCCTTGCTAAACCCAGCCATTCCCCGGGGTATATTCTGGGCTAGGCCAGTTTAACCCCGGGTATATTCTGGGCGGGGGGTATATTTTGGCCTGTTACACCGGGTTCAAAACCCGGGCAGTGCAGGCATGTTGGAAATTGGGATTTTTCTCATAATTTCAAGTCCCTGATCCTATGGGGGGGGGGGGGGGGGGGTAGGATCGAGTACCTAGTCTTCTCGGATAAGGACGAAAATTTTTGGAGGGCCCTTGTGCACGTTGCGCACGTTAAAGATACCTTGGCAGTTGGAAATCGTACAGAGCAGGCCGAACAGAACAGGCCGAAATTGAAATTAATAGATTAAAATTTATCCATATCATTCCTCCTACCAGCAACAACAAAATTTATTATCCATTATTTAAATATATATTATTATTAATAAATATTCAAATATTATTTGAGTTGTGAGTTGTGAAATGTTGTGAGTTGTGTACTGCCCCTAACAAGTTGCGTTACAATTTGCTCTGAGATAGAGAGAGGTAGAGAGAGAGAGAGACAGGGAGAGAGAAAGAAGCAGTGTAGTGTGTTGAGCGCTTCGCAGGCGCTCCATTCTGCTCTATGGTTGACAGGTTGCTCCTATAAAAGCGCATAGAGAATTGAGCATTTTAATGGATATGCGCTATATAAATACCATCCATTATTATTATTATTCATTTCGAACCATGGTCAAATCATTCGTTTGATTCGAATCGGTAGGCGAGACAGTGGTGGCAGGAGTGGGTCCTAAGGGGGATAAGCACCGATTTGGTTTCTTACCGTGGGGTAATGATTCTGATCCATGGGTAATTATCTAAATGTTTAATAGTTTTCCCGATTCGAATCATGATTCGTGAGTTACTAACGTGAGCTACTTTTCTTCACCAGAGACATTTTTACTGAAATAAGCATTGCCGACCTTCTGTTGTTTTCTGCAGCTTATCATGGTTCGAATAATTTTTATTCGCCAGCCGATTCGTTCGGTGATTGATTCGAATCAGCACTTCTGGTTCGAGTCGCGCCCTCCACTACCGCGTGGTAGAGTAACCTTTTTTTAAAGCCACGCGCTCACTTTGCACCAGCCATTTAAACAACGAAAATTGAAGACGACAGAGAGGAGGGACTCGTTTTTTAATGGAAATCTTTCTATCCTTTCTGAAGGAGGTTGAGATCTACGAGTTGATTTAACGATCTTTTTTTTTTTTTTTTACATTTTTACAAAATTCCGTCTTAATTTTTACAAAGCATATTTTGACAACTTCACAAATGAAACAATTTTATATGGAACTTTTACATTTTATGTGTGGAATTTCAGTTGATAAAGCTCTGAGTATCAAGCTTAAATAAAGTACTCCCCCCCCCCTCCCCCGAAAGGTGCAAGGTGACCTTCATCATTCCAACGTGCCGTTAAATGCACCTCAAACCAAAACCTTGGCCGAGTCACACAAAAAAAGGAAATAAAATAAGTGTCACCAGGTGTTCGATTTAGAAATTAGTAAATCTTTATACAATTTGCTGAATTTTTGTGTGTTCCTACGTAGCAATCTCGGCACTCATACCAACCAAATTCTTTTATGACTTTCGGTGCAAAAATATAACAATGCCACAATACATACACCACATCGAAACATAATGCACAAGGAATGAAAATAACTAAAGAATCCACAGGAAAAAGGGGCTAAGTCACAATGTTGAAATTGTACAACTTACTTCAGTATCTTTTACAGAAAAGCGCTCACCAAAAATCTTCTTTGTCCCTTTCTTTTTTTTAAAGATCCTTCTCATGACTAGAACAAACGCCACCTTGACTCTCCGATCGTCCATGTTGAAATGAGCTGCGTAGCGTTAAATATCGCCCGTGTGGACGGCACACAAAGTAAGCGGCACTCACTGCGCAGTAATTACTGCTGAGTTCTTTACAGCTCGTCTGTCCAGGGCCTTATACTCTGTGTGCCGTCCACACGGGCGATATTTAACGCTACACAGCTCATTTCAACATGGACGATTGGAGAGTCAGGGTGGCTTTTGTTCTAGTCATGAGAAGGATCTTTAAAAAAAAGAAAGGTACAAAGAAGATTTTTGGTTCATCCCGTAGTTTCTCACAGATTACTTAGAGGTCAGTTTTACATCTTATATATGAAGAACTTCAAGAGGATGAGTCCAAATTTTTCAATTATTTTCGCATGCCCAGAGCCACCTTTGAAGAATTAACAACAGTTTTGACACCAAATGTTGTTCGACAGCACACAAATATGAAATCATTGAAATCTTATCTGACTGCTATGCATACATCGATCCAAGCATCATTTTTAAAAATTTCATTTTTATATTCTTCACTTGTGCTGTCCCAAAAATGATGTTTTTCTTTATTTCCAAAATCAAATTCTCTGTTTCGTGATAAGATGACATGGTCACGCTGGAAATATTGTCGTGGGGAGTGAGGCGAGAGGGAAAAAACACAGTTGTAGAAATGCGCCGGCAGTAAATGCAGCTCGTGTGTCCGCTTCCATTGAATTCTGTGCTTCACCAATGCGCTGATGTGTCGCGGTGTAGCAGAATGTGAGCGACATACATCTGCTACGCTAGAACTGAAATTAATGCGTGTCGCTCGTGTGACCGCACTCATTTGGCACAGTGTTTCTCCAGACTGCGCAGTAATAACTGCTGCTGCGTTTTTCACAGCTCGTCTGTCAAGGGCGTCACATGGCGGCTCGGTAGCCACAGTGGGGTCAAGTCTTCTGGATTGCCATAGACGAGCCCCCACTGTTTCACGAAGTTTAGCAGCTGCAACGGGCGTTGATTTGGCCTTTAAAATAAAATCTCTGCAATTTATCTTTCCTGATTTGAGGTCTTTATTTTAGGAGGTTCACTGCCCTTGGCATTTACACCTCACTTTACTTGTTTTATTATTTCTTGTTCTGGCGGGGGGGGGGGGGGGGGGGGATGATATGGATAAATTTTAATCTATTAATTTCAATTTTGCCCGGGCAGCGGCCTTTCGGCCTGCTCTTTACGATTTCCAACTGCCAAGGTATCTTTAACGTGCGCAACGTGCACACGGGCCCTCCGAATTTTTTCGACAGGGGGACAAGGTGGTCTAGAGGCAAGGTGCTCGCCTCTCATGCCAAGGGTCCCGGGTTCTAAACCCGGGCAGTGCAGGCATGTTGGAAAGTGGATTTTTCTCATATTTTCAAGTCCCTGGTCCTATTGGGGGGTAGGATCGAGTACCTAGTCTTCTCGGATAAGGACGAATTTATCTTTCCTAAAGAATCAACCCCATTTAATCACTGAAAATAATTAATCACTCCCCTCCCCCAAGAAAAAAAACAACAAAAAAACATCTCATTGAAATAGGTTACAAAACCTTAAAAATAAAAAATTTGGAGAGAATGGCAAAAAAAAAAAAAATGGTGGTTTCAGATTTTTTAAAATAAAAGCTTTGTGAACCTACTACACACACTGTATGTGAAGCTGAACATAGGTTCCAATTCTTGCAAGTTTTCTGCATTAATTACAATGCGAAAGAGGCTAATAATTTAAATCAGCGTTGAGCAAATTTTCCTCCCATCTCTAACCTTCCTGTATGATAATTTTTATATCATTCAGCAATGTGAAACTGCATTACAACTTTCAAAAGCTCAGGATCTGTCTCTAAAGTGAACAAAATATTTGACGATAATCAATATTACAAAAATTAGTAGATCTAATAATCACTAAATGTATAGCAAAGAACACCAACACATGAATGAAAAATGATTTCAAAGTCGAAGACGAAAAAAAAATAATCTAAAAATAAATAATAATACAACATTTTAAGCCTTCACCATTTCTTGTGGCTGAGCCTGGAACAGGGCACTTCAGACCTATCCATGTCTTACAACTAATCTGTGCAGATATCAGACAACACGGGAACCAAACTATCTTTCTCATCATTTTCTATGTTTCGAAACAGAATATTTTTCTAAATATTCAGTGGAGCTCCCCACTACCAGTCTACGCTGATGCCTACCAACAAGAGGACTGGGGCAGAACGGCAATGTAGGGCCTAGGCCTACTGTTTAGCAGCTCATAGATTTAGGCTATTCCTCGTGGACATAGATCTATATACTTTATTTGAATGAATGGAAGCAGGAGGGATGAGGATTAGTTTACAACTAAACATCTTAATTCTTTCTTTCTTTCCTTTTTTTTTTTAAATTATAGAGCAAACGCGAAGTTGCATGATGAAATGTGGATCAACGCGTGCAAATCAGCCACGTGCCAGTGCCATGGTCAAGCGATCAAAATTCCTCCATCACGTTAAAACCTCAATTTAATAGTTAACTAAGTTTTCAATAAGTACAAATGAATTCTTACGAATGAAAGCTTCTGGCTGGATTCTTGATATCACCGACTGTACATCCAAACACGACACATGTCTTCACCGTTGTTACCATGGTAAACAAACATTGCTTCGCCCCCAGTTCGATGGCGGCCAGCGGGTTCAACGAATCATGGTCACGCGACCGTAGTGCTGTCTCCATTTCACCTAAGCTCCTTGAGCCCTACTTTGTCGAATTTCCAGTGTGACATGTCAGTGATTAGATCAATCTCTGCCGTGAGCGATTGTAGCCCCACATCTGCAGTTCGTATAAAGTTTAGTTTCTCTACTTGCCAGTGCAGCTATTCTACATGAACTTCTGAAGTTTTGATCAGTTCCTCATTCTGTGTTTTCCTGTGTCTTGTCACATAAGTTGTGCCACGGGTTCGCATTTTAGAAAGAATTTTAGGGTGTTCGAAAAAAAAAAAAAAAAAGCAATAATCTTATTGTCTATTTCTTACAATACTAATTGGCTCTTTTCGTCTTGGTAGACGGTCAGCAGTTAAATAATTTTTGTGCTACATGCCTGATCTGTGGGTATGGAGAAAGTGCCTAGCCCATGGTGCGCTTTCCCCCTCTCGACAGTGTTGATTTGATCCATTGGAACGACATGGTCGATACCCGTGGAATCAACAGTGTTGCAGGAGGTGCATTCCTCCGTGTAGTCTGCCTTTAGGGGTTCTCCCGATTTTTAATAATTAATAATGAATTATATACATTTTTTTTTGTTTGTTGTTGTTGGAGATATGGAGGGGGAGGTGATATTCCTGAATTTTAATCTATTAATTTTTAGTTTCAATTTTGCCCGGGCAGCGGCCTGTACGGCCTACCCTTTTTACGATTTCCAACTGCCAAGGTTTCTTTAATGTGCGCAACGTGCACACGGGCCCTCCGAATTTTTGAGTCCTTATCCGAGAAGACTAGGTACTCGATTTTACCCCCCAATAGGATCAGGGAAACGAAAATATGAGAGAAATCCCAATTCCCAACATGCCTGCACAGCCCGGGTTTCTTACCGGTGGTCTTACAATATAAACATTGCACATTTACATAATAAGAATTTTCTGCATTATCAGATTATTTCTTTTCACTAACATTGTTCTGTACCGGCATAAACACAGTAGGGAACACTCTGTGATCAAGTATCAATTTCCATTGCCTTGGCAGTAATCGTGGACATTTTCTCTCATTAATTAAAACCTGTAATTTCAAGGGAATTAACTATAATACGGCAAGTTAGACACGAAGGAAAAAAGAGTTGCTTCCCTTGCTAAACCCAGCCATTCCAACAACAGCGAAGCCAATCGCGGGTAAAATAGTGAATATCACCATTCCACTGACCTGCAATTCAAATTAACAATCACTGGGATTAGAAAGAAAAAATTACAGCTTCAACCGAACGATATAATCGCTCTGTCGGAGTTTAATTATTTCACAATGTTGTCCGCCTTTGGTATTCCATCTACACACAATAGTCATCTAATGCAGAAAGCCGTTGCAGGTACTAATTTGAGAAGAAAAAAAAGTTACTGTTCAGATAGAATGAAAAATTGACCAGATCCAACGAGTATATAATCCACTGAAACATACAGATATGTCATAACGCATCACCTTTGATAGACTGATAATTCCTGCATGAAATAATAAAATTATGACTGGTTGCCACAGATCGGCCCGGACGATATCGCTGGTCAAATTGAGATATTGGTCACAATAACTACGCAAAATATCCGAAATTTGTTTTCACTTTCTTTCTCTTCTATGTTCATTTATTTCCGAATCTAATCTGCTTTGATTTGAAACACTGAAACTCTTGTTCAATGTTATATTTGTTCATTTTCCAGAATGAGGGATCATAATGATGCAGTTTTCTTGTAAAAATCCACTCAACTGACATTTCCAGATTTGAAATACTAACGGCTGTGATCTCCCCGAGGCTGGACTAGTGATGTCATGGGTGCCACTGATGACGTATATAAATGGTGGAAATGTTTAGACATGTTGAAACGAGGGAGTCTGGGCAGAATTATTTCCCTTTATTCTCTCTCTCTCTCTCTTTCTCTGTGTGTGTGGGTCTCTCGCTCATCAAAAATCAAATATGAAGTATCCCGTCATTCCACACACGGATATCTGTGTAAAACGCTAGCTACCAGCCTAGAGACATAATATTATATCAGTGCAGCAAAGGTAATAATGAACAATTCTTTGGTTTGTTCTTATTCAGCATAACGCCCCTCTTTAAACTATAATAATAATAATAATAGTTCGTCAATCAGGTATGATGATGACCTTAACAACACCAGAGGAATAAAGAACAGAAATTGTTGAGAATTTCAACACATGGACAGTAAAGAGAACTAAAGGACACAGAGGACAGAATGGAAAGACTGTTCTTTCATGACTTATGGCTTCTCATGTGACTGATAAGTCCTATTTTTGCCCTGAAGACCCTTCCGCATAAGTGACAAGAGTGCTCCGTTGGTTCAGTACCACTGGGCCTTTTCTTGCGCCGTTCTCTTTTTTTGATAGCCTGCTGGACTCTATCAGCTTCCCATGCTTTGCTGCCTCTGGTAAGGGCCGCCCTCCAATTTGCACGATCAAGCGAGAGCTTTTCCCACTCACTCACATCAATGGCAAAGGCCTTCAGTGATTGCTTGAGAGTGTCTTTGTAACGCCTCTTTGGGGCCCCAACATTCCTCGTTCCATTGGAGAGCTCAGAGAAGAAGATTTGCTTAGGGAGTCTGGAGTCGGGCATTCTGACAACATGTCCTGCCCAACGTAGCTGAATTTTTTTCAGGTGGCAGAAGATGCTCAATTCCTTGGCACGATTGAGGACCTCAGTGTCTGGAATTTTATCCTGCCATTTGATCCTTAGGATTTTTCTAAGGCAGGCCAGATGAAAGTGATTTAGTTTTCTGGCATGCGATTGGTACACTGTCCAGGTTTCAGCCCCAGAGAGTAGGGTGGGAAGGACCACAGCATTGTACACTTTCAGCTTAGTGTCTGTGCGAATGCCGGCAACATCCCACACTCTCTTTCGAAGCCTGCCAAATGCAGAGCTGGCTTTGCTGATTCTTGAGGGAATTTCAGTATCAACACGAGCCGTGGAAGACAGTGTACTGCCAAGATAGGTGAAGTTCTCCGACACCTTCAGAAGACTGTCATGGACTTTGATATTTGGGGTCACAGGATACTTGTCGTGTGGAGTAGGCTGATGGAGCACTTCCGTCTTCTTTGTGCTTATTGTGAGGCCAAAGTTGTCACAGGCACTAGAGAACTTATCAACACAGTTTTGCATGCTATCTTCATCGTGTGCCAGAAGTGCACAATCATCAGTAAATAGTAGGTCACAGACTTGAGTACTTTTGGTTTTGGTTTTTGCCTGAAGTCTCCTGAGGTTGAATAGACTGCCATCAGTTCGGTACTTGATGCTTACCCCTTGAGGAGGAGAGCTAAAGGCTTCTTGTAGCATTGCAGAGAACATGATGCTGAACAGAGTTGGGGCTAAGACACAACCCTGTTTTACCCCATTTGTGACAGCAAAGGGCTCTGAAACACTGCCGTTGCTTTTGACTGCAGCTTGCATGCCATCATGAAACTGGCGCACTATTGTGATGAATTCGGGTGGACACCCAAACTTCGCCAAGATTGTCCAGAGGCCTTCACGACACACTGTGTCAAATGCTTTAGTGAGGTCAACAAATGTGATATACAGCGCTTTATTTTGTTCCATGCATTTTTCCTGAATCTGTCTGGTAGCAAAAATCATATCCGCCGTTCCCCTCTCTTTACGAAAGCCACATTGGCTCTCGGGAAGCAAGTCATTTGACGAGAGGTGATCAAGAAGGCGATTCAGAAGCATTCTTGCCAATATTTTGCCAGCAATTGAAAGTAGGGAGATTCCCCGATGGTTGTCACAGACTTGGCTGTCCCCTTTGTTTTTGTACAGATGGATGATTGAAGCATCTTTGAAGTCCTGTGGCAGCTTCCCTGCTTTCAACATATGATTGAACAACTCGGTCAACCTTTCAATAAGCTTTTCTCCACCGAAGGCATACACCTCAGCAGGAATTGAATCCACGCCTGGTGATTTGTTAAAGGACATCTGATTTGTGGCAGTCCGGGTCTCATTTGCGGTGAATGGCTTGGCAAGAGTTGCATTAATAGGAGTCTGAGGGAGGCGGTCAATGGACTCAGTATTTATATTTGATGGCCGATTTAGCACACCTCCGAAATGTTCTGCCCAACGCTGAATTATGGCATTCAATTCAACAATGCGTGTTGAACCATCTGACGCCCGTCTTTAAACTATACAATGCGTTTATCCAATATAAACACCTTTGCAGATACGTAAACTGCATGTCAGCGGTGCACTTTTGCTGGTACTGTGAACGACTTCTATGTTTATCATTTGGCAATGGGTAAATTTTTTATATAATTTTATGAAGAAAAAATATTTATTTCAACCTCTATGAATGCCAAAAAAAAAAAAAGCCCCAGTTAGGACAAATTGAAACAGGAGGCTATGCAAAATTTGCAAGGATTCATCGAGGCAAGCAGGAGATATTAAAGAAATTCGCCAACCACATGTTTTTGGGCACACTATAGTATTTATGTCTTTTATTATGGCGCTGAAGTTTTAAGTTTTAAGTAGCTTTCCAAGGACGCATTTTACACAGCAGCACTTTTTCCATGTTAAAATTTTTCTTTTGACAGGGTTTTTCCACTGATCAGCTTTCTTTAGCAACATACAACTTTGTCTTTTTGCCCAATTTTGACTTTCTTTAGCTGTAACCAAGATCTGTATTTAACTGCACATTCAATTCTACACACATCCTGAAACCATGAAAGATGCTGTCATTATCTGCTACTTAATCATTGCTAAGGCGGAAGTTTCTTATTGTTCCTTACATACAGAATTTTTACTGTCAAAAAATCACACATACGCCCAGACACACCAGACATGTATACAGACACATTAAGAAGCCCATGCAATTTTCAGCATGATTCAAGCTAAACAATGAAGCCGCCTTTGCAATAAGATCTAAGCGTCTAGAGACTTCCGAAACGAAATTTGTCCTATCGTATCACTTCGGAATACCCAGCATCATCTGTAGATCATTGGTTCTCAACCTTTTCCAGGCAATCGCCCTCTTAGCAGTTTTCTAGTTGATATAAACAGACATGAAATCTAACGAGAAAAATGACGTACCGAACTGCAAGTTTTGTTACATCAACACACGGAAACTTTATTCATGGATATCGAAAGGGAACAACAAAAGATTTAGTCCAAGAGAATAATCATGTCATCTTTTCCTTCTGATGAAAGATGAAATTGATCAAATATCATATGCGACTCCATTGTAAAAAACAAAATGTTAATCTTGAAATTCAAAATTGTTGAAGAGAAAAAAAAAAAGATACAAACAAGTTTTGGTATCACAAAGATCAGATAAATATTCTTTATACGTTCTCTGCAACAAAGCAAGTAAATGTGTATAATATACAAATATTACCCCCTTTTTTCAAATATTCAGTCTGGGGCAAATTTCCATCGTCCCAAAAGTGCATTTTGTAGCCCTCAAAAGTGTATCCTTAAGGGCAAATGTGGAAGGGGTGATAGGTGGATAAGTGGCATTAGAGTAGAGGAACGGATCAAATAACTTTGTTCTTGTAGAGTTTCTGTCCAGGTGAGCAAACGTCGCTAGTGGTCAGTGCAAAGAAACTGACAAAAGAGTTAACTCTTTTCAGGCGCACCAATAATACCTTGTAATAAGTATCTACATGTTTGGACTATCGAAGAACATTTATACTGAAGTATAGGAGCATGAATTATTGTAATTTTTTGTTGTTGTTATTGTTTTTGTTTGTGTCTTTGTTTTTTCTTACAAATGATTAATGTTTTCTGTCATAGGAGTAGTTGTTTCTATTGTTGTTGTTTCGGATAAATTAATTCATTGTTTATTCATTACATTGATTCACCAACAAATCTCAGGCTATTGAGATAATTAGATTTGCAAAATATGTGGTCATTAAATAACTTTTTGGACTAAACCTTTTTGTATTCAGTTATACAATTTTAAGTCCACTCTTCCCCCTCATGTTAAATCAACACCATTAAGAGAGACCAAAGTGCGTCAGAAAGTCTTTATGTTGAAACTTTTGGAATGGCGGTGTCAGAGAAATCTTAAATGATAAAAAAAGAAAAAGAAAGATAGTTACTGTTAAGACAGAGTGAAAATTTGCCAGACCCAATGAATGAATCATCCAAGTTAAACATACAGATATGTCATTTTTCTTTACAAAGAATAACAATAACTGAACTGGGAATCCCAGTCGTCGAGAATAGTGATGAACACAGTCACCCTTTCCAAATAATGAGAGAGGGGGAGAGAGAGAGAGAGAGAGAGAGCGAGAGAGAGTAAGAGAGACAGACAGAAAGACGGGGAGAGAGACAAAGAGAGAGAAAGAGAGAGGGGGAAGAAAGAGAGAATAAAGAAAAATGATTCTGCCCAGACCCTTGCTTCAACATGTCTAAACATTTCCACCATTTATATACGTCATCAGTGGCGCCCATGCCATCACTAGTCCAGCCTCGGGGAGATCACAGAGTTAGTATTTCAAATCTGGAAAATTTAAATGTCAGTTGAGTGGATTTTTAAAAGAAACCGTCCCGTCATACGAACGATAAAAGACTAACTGCATCATTATGATCCCCCAGTCCAGATTATACCCCCTACTTTAAAAAAAAAAACAAGTCAAGACCACAGTTTATTTCAGCCTGTTCTTCATCACTGTCATCAGATATCATATCAATACAAACATGAACACATTCTTGACACCAACAAGTCCTAATGGAATTTAGAGAAAATAATAATAACAGTTTATTTCAGCCTTAGTTTACTTTGGTGTACAGACATACATTTTAGAAGAAACAAACATGCGTTAAAATGCATTGATATACAAAAGACTTGAGTATCCATTCAAACTGACATGATTAGACTTCAGCATTAATTTCACTCGTGTATGTTGATGATATTATTATTATTATTATTATTATTATTTTGATAATTGAATTTAAATTCATGCTTTTGGCGGACGGACGTGCTTTGGTGCTGCTAACGAAGCAAGAACTCCCAGCTAAGTAAACTGGTTCACTTCGTTCCTGTTGAAGTCTTTTATTGTTCATTTTTTTCACTTGACAAAGGCGAAAGCCGAAAATTTGTGTATTTTCTGTCTTCTCTTTAGTTTGCTTTGTATTGTTTGGGTTTTATTTCTCACGCGGGGCTTTGCAACATACAACCTTTTCTTTTTGCCCAATTTTGACTTTGCTTATAGCCCTGCTGCGACCCCACAGTTTTTCTGTGGTTTTTATAATATTTCGTGAGACAAAAGTAGTGCATTGTAAAAGGTAATTAGATCTATAGCATGTTAAGGCAAAATTCGATGGATCATGTTACATTAACAGTATTTCTTGTTAGTGAGTATCATTCTTTGATAGGTTATTTGTAGAAAGATATACATTTCATGTACATTATGGTTTAAGACACTGGATTAGTTTGCAAGGCTTTTGAAAGATTGAACTTTGTGTTGTAGTGAATAAGGGAATGTCACTCGCGAGTGAAATAATAATAAAAAAAAAAAAAAGATCTTGTCCGCCTTTACCTTCCTAAGCTTGACACGTCCCTTGCCAAGGGATTTAACAACTGTGTATTTGTACACAAAAAAATCTTTAAAATGACTTCATTTTTATGAGTCTGTTAATTATTTCATCCATTGCGACTAAGTGTGTGTCAGTGCCAAACAAACAATACAGTGCAAATTTTACTCAATGGCAACCAACTACAAAAACAACTACAACATGCCAACGAACGTGAGTGAAACTAATCCAGCGCCTTAAACCACGAGCTACATAAAATGTATACATTTCTACAAATACGCTATCAAAGAATTTACTAACAAGGAATGTTCACGCAACATGATCCATCGAATTTTTGCCATAACATACTGTAATTACTTTCTACAAAGCACTGTTTTCTCAGTGGATTTAATGTCATTTTACATGACTATCAAAGCTACTTCGCTAAAGCTTTCAGTCCAGTTCTAATTGAATAGTTGAAAAGATTTAACACATTTTTTTTACATGTACTTGGTACATACACACATATATTATTGCTGCTTATAGATTATAGAATGATGTGTAGGTCATTTTTATATTCCCTCTTATCTTTGTATTATTCCAAGATGATGGTGATTCTGATAGTGATTATATTCTCTTTATTTTCAAGAGTAAATAAGATGATTTGGTGTTCTTATTGTTATTATTGTATATTACTGGTTAGCATTCTGTAACGTTTCAAGTGGATCTGGACAGGTTATGTGAAACAATTTTAGTACGTATTTAGTTTTGTGTGAAGTATTTAATGTCTGCTGGATGATGGAATTGCACCATCTGCCAGTTCAGTTGTTAAAATGTTGTTGTTGTTTTTTTTCTCTATGTGTTCTTTTCTGGCCTTTCTTTCTGCATCAGTGTAACTTTGTATGTAGATCTAATTGTTCCGACATAACTCGCCAGAACACCAGAGGCAACAGGCTGTTGAAATTGTAATCGGCTCTCGGTCCAATCGATGGCTGGGTTTGTCACTGGTATGTCCAGATGTGTTTCTGTTCCTACCACATAAAAGCCCTTTCTGCTCCCCGCCAGACCATGTAACTTAAAACGGTCACAAATAAAACACATTTTGGTGTTTTCCAGGAACTGAAAGGCCGAACAATTAGATTGACATTGAGCAGCACACGGCATCAGTGTCTCATAGCCAGCCATTTCACCACAACCTTCAAGACCGACTGGCAGTTTGACGAATTCTCGGTATTCAGAAGCAGCCAGATTCATCAATAAACAGAAACTTTGCCACAGAACAACTGTAAACTTGCTCCGTTTCATTGTTTGTGTCACTGTTGTTTCCGATTTTGAAATGTTGTCACACAATGTCTGATTCTTCTTACGAAAGGGATTGTCACATAAGTGTAAGTTTACCAAGACGGCGGTGAGAGATTTTTGGAAGTTTGCTCATTGATCGAAACTAAATAGTTTCTCAACACTGGTCTCTCCTGATCTATTAATACTTAAACTTTTTCCACCAACATTTCATGTCTCGAAGCCCCGGTCAGCTCACGACTCAGAGACAGTGGCAGGTACAGTTAAAAAGATAGTGAACTGAACATCAGATATATGTACACAGCATTTAACACAATTTGACTAATGAATTTTTCCGGGCAGATGAGGCTCGTCAGTCTTGGCGGACAGCCGACCTAGGAGAAGGAAAACTCTGATTTCAAATCTCGGGTGCCTTGCGGCTTTTCCCTCTCGAGGGAAGGCTAACTGCTCTTGTACATAGCATTCCTTGCGGTCGGCTATTTTTACGGACAATGACGTAAAACACTCTTTGCCTCTGTATATTTGTCCACAGCATCACGTTCCGCTCCGCTCTTCACCGCCATAGAGGCAAAGCGAGTTTTTCATATCGCAGGCACTATCATAAAACCGAACAAGTGTATTCGCACAACTGCAGATGGCAACTCTTTTTTGCCGAACATTCAATGAACTTCTTAAGGAAATTTATATTTTCTCTCAAATGTGTATTTGTAACTAACAATGCAATTCAGATGAAGAATATATATATATGTATATGTAACAAATCCCAGATTGGGAGATGCCCTCAATACGACAGCCGAACAATCACAAACAAACAAGTATAGCAATTAACAAAACAGTCAAGCAGGCTCACACATTTATTATAACATTAATAAGTACAATCCAATAAATACCATAAAGTATTCGTTCCCCTCAATCATTCATTCCACTTCCAGTTCCACGACAGTATATTCACTTCTTTAAAATATGAAATTTTGGCCTCAGCCTAACATCAATGTCTGCACTACCTTGCAGTACAATATCTTAATACATATATCTCATAAATATGGCCAGCCTCGATTCCCCGGATCAGACTGCCACGGCTACTGTGCTGCCTGTCGGCCTTACGCCACAGCTACCCTTGGCGGAAGCACCCAGATGCTGGCGTACATCCCCAGCCCTGTCTATGTCCTCTAGGTCCTGACGGTGGCATCACAGCCCGACCCCGTCACTTCAGTTACAGCTTACAGCCTGTACCCGGCACCTATAAAGAATAACATCACATCTCTATAATACTATGTACATACTATACACTCACCACTCATTACGACCCATCAAGCGTACACACAACATTCCACATTTCACCCACCACACAGCCAACACTCACGCAAACACTACACAGCCGCACATCTCTACTGTAACACACACTCACAGTATTACACAGCACTCCGACTATGCTAAGAATCCATGCTCCTAACATACGTATCTCGCTCATTGTTCACATCTATTTATACAGTAATGAATTACTTGCACACTCCTTAAGTCCTCGCATATAACTTATTTGCATCATTATCATCATCAGAATATAGTAGATTTATCATCACAATTACAAATCCTTATAATTCAACCTACCAGTCTTCACTGGAATACATCAAACTCACGACTGCCTCTCACACGTCTGTTCTCTTGAACTTCTGAGCTTGCGGTGACTTTTCATTACCCAGACGCTACCTCAATAATTCCAACACTTTTCTCGTGTCATTGCACGCTTTCAAGTTAACTGTCTGCCTCAACTATCCCGTGAGTTAATCTTACAACTCTATACCCACTCTACAGCAGTCCTTTTAATCGCGCTCACTCCACTTATGACAGTATATATATACATGTATATCCAGTAAAACAGTTTTTTCCTCTGCTGTAAAATTAAGTCCTTCACCTTTGCGCGGTTTCATGAGAGGACCAGAGATGTGCTAATTTCCGTAAAAATAGCGGATGCTGTGGTCAAGACCACTAAGGGAATCAGCCCCTACACAAAAGTCAAGGAGTGGAGGACGTTAGGTGGACGGCTTGCCTACGTCTACTGTCAACCTTCCGGCAGCTCTTGCACTCCTGTTCATGTTCCATTCGTCTCGACTCTGTCCGGCCGCGGGATCTGGATACATGTATTGAAGTAGTGGGGCTGCCCGTGCGCGACTCTTCCTCACCCTGCAGCTCAAGTCATGACTTCAAAGACCCGTGGCGAGGGTTGAGTGGCGAACCGGATTTCAACGCCGCGAGGCATCTGCTGAAAGCAAAAGAGCACCCACCTCGCAATATGTGGCAGGTAGTCCCATGACACAGCCTGGACTTACCAGCCTCATTAAAAGACAGCCCGTAAACAAATAGAAGATGAAGACATGGTCATCATTGAGAGCGATGGGCGAACATCATCATCATCATCATCACTAGTGAAACTTCTATACTGGACAAGTGAAACACAATTGGCTTATGGTACTAATGAGAACTGGAGTATACCAGCTTTGGCCAGCCAGGGACAGAATAAAGGAAGAAATTTGTAAAAGTGCGTTTTTCCGATATAATTTATTTCCTTTGGGTGATTGCGCCTGCTCATTCCACAAGTTGTGTGGGGGTGGGTTTTTTTTGTGTTTCTTTTTTTTTTTTTTTCGCGATTCGAATCAAACGAATCATTCGTCCAGTATTCAAATCGCGATTCGATTCACCAAAAGACGAATCATTGCCCACCACTAATATCTACCGGTATCGAGAAAAAAATGAGGAAAAGAAAAATTCAAAATGAAAATGTTTTTACCTCGTTGGTTTAAAAAAATGAGTTAATTGGCTCAAAAAGAGACACAGAATGCCGAGACGAACCATTCCTTCTTTCACTATTAGTATGTCCACAACTTACGCGCGTATAAACACGGTGAGTACTACTCACAGAGCTCTGTTGCACTAGTCTTTTTCATTCAGTTATGAAGGGTTGTGGTACGAATTGTTACATTGTTGACATGGATGATACCTCGCAAGTCGACGGACAGAATTAAATTGGCGAATTGAATTGTCTCGGTAACCTGTGTGTCGGGCGCGACTCTGAAGTAAGCAAAATTATCGTGCTAACTACGGTGACGGGCACATAGACTAACTGAACCAATTTTCGTGTTCGAAAGTGTATACGTATGTCTGTGTGTGTGCATGTTGCATGTGAGTGTTTGTGTGTGTATGCGTGCTTGGGGATAGGGATGGGTGGATGGATGTGGGTGTGGGGTGTGGGTGTGGGTGTGGATGTGGATGTCTTAATCTGTTCTTTATCTGAAAAGTATGTAAATGTATATCGTAGCCTTATTTACAATTTAGAAGAGATTGGTCTATACGGAAATGTTTTTTTTTGCTTTTTTTTTCTCTCAAAAGCTGCTATATAACACTTACATCTTTCTAATTTTAGCCCCATCAATTATAAATGCACGAGTCAGACGGTTTCTGAGACAAGAATGTTGTACAATTCAGCGCTTCGTTTCAGCTGTATAGTTTTCATTGTATTATTAATAACATTCGTCTCACAATTGTTTGTCGGATAGTAAAAGACAAAAGACAAGGTGTTGGCTCTTCTCATCTGTTTATTTTTCAATGTATTTGCTAGACTCCCGTTAGCTTTGTAATTATTTCTCGGGCAGTATAAAGTAAAGACAATGACCCGAGTCATTCAGCCACCAAAGAAGAAGCTCAAAGAAAATGTCTGTGTGTGAGATGTGCGATTTTGATGTTGTTGGTTCAGGTAAAACAGCTTTATTTATTTACATTTTTCTGTCACTGTGACAGTTATCGTCTCTCTTGTGAGTTTTAGAGAACAATAATGCAAGTGTTTTGAACTTTGAGCGGCCAGACGTTTGAATTATTTTGTCCTTTTCTCTAGCTGTCACTCCATTGAAACGGTATTTTTGTCACACCGTCGAGCAGTCACACTTTAAATACCGGTAGTTTTTCATTTTTTTTTAACTGTCACTCCTTTGAAACAGTATTTACGTTACTCCTTCGAGCAGTCACACCTTTGAATTTTCTTTTCATTTTTCTAGCTGTCGCTCCTTTGAAACGGTACTTATGTCACTCCTTTGGGCAGTCGCACTTTTGAATTACCTTTCCATTTTTCTAGCTGTCAATCCTCTGAAACAGTATTTGTGTCACTCCTTCGAGCAGTCATATCTTTTAATTATCTTTCCTTTTTCTTATGTTTAGCTGTCATTCCTTTGAGCTGTCACTCCTTCAAACGGCTATCAGTCACTATGCAGTTTGCAGCCATGCATGATTCAATTAATTCTTTACCAATTTTTTTCTCATCCATTTCTACAGATGCTAGTCTATAAACTCTCTTACTAATTTTCCCTTATAACGGTTAACATGTTTGAATTCATCACTTTTTACAACAGATGTGATATTAATATGTTACATTTGCTTGGCTGATGTTTTGCGTGAACAATGAGATTGGATCGTTGCATCAATTGGTAAACGACCACTGAGAAAATAAATGGCTTATGGGAATTCCCCGTAAAGTTAACAAAGCATGATCTGAATTATTCATATCCTTTAAATTATTTTGGGGCTTCTGTTCCGACCCGGTTTTATGCAAACCGGTCAATGATTTTCAACTGCTGTTGAAATCATCAGACGTGTCCATTGTATAGACCATTTTAATTTACCGTCCTCCATATCACGTGATTTGTAAACAAAATGGCGGCGTGTAGGGCGGAAGCGGTGGACAACGGTCGAACGATGCCATCCTGTTGTTGGGCACCCAACTGTTCAACCCGTTACGTGCTGGTTCTGGCATAAAAATGCATCTTTGCTTTGAATGTGCACATTTTCAGATGCCATCATCAAGGCAAGTTGAGGTTTTTGCCCTACACGGTGCTTTTCGATGCCGTGCGGCTCCCCGCAAACAACCGTAACGCGGAAGTTGAAAAGGTCTATATTAGCTTGCCGTCCTCGCTGAAGAAAAATACATTTGTCCATCGAATTACGTCCTAAAACGAACAAAATTACTTGGAGAATGATACTGCACTAAACAAATTTACACACACATACACACACAACAACAATACACACACAACACTTTCACCAGAGTTTCAGTATTTCAATTTAATGCACATTGTAAGATAAATGGATAATGAAGCGAAACAAACTAGAAAGACAAAAGAAGAAAAGCGGTGGGATATTTTGCGATCCCAAACTTGCCATGGCCAGTATCTGAGTCTGACCCGCCAAACCTTCTTGACAGAATCACGGCGACATATCATCACACGATTATATGTGTAACATACTGTGACATACGACAAGTTGCCAACTTCCTTTGATAAAGAATTATTGTCTTTCATCTTCCATAAACCTATTACCACGAAATTTTGTTATTAGTGTTTATCTCTCCAAAGATTCGCTCTTGGGTCTACAAGTTACAGAGACTGGTGAAAATTGCTTTCAACTCTGTTCCCGTCCGCATATGTGGTATATCTCGACTGCGACAAGAATTCAAAGTGCTCAAAATATTTTTTTTAGAAAACCAAATAAACTCGGAATGACTACACAGATTTCATATTATGTATTATTGATTTTTGGTATTTTTCATTTGCAATTTGAAATAAAGCAGCTTTTGCCAAGACAGCTGTACTATGGAACTATATATTCAGTTATATATATTCAGTTCAGACCAATCTATCATGTAGGAGGCCATGCAAAATTTAATGAAACTCAATGCAAAGAGGGCAGAGCGTTTTTATGACAAATTTTCGCATGGCACGAATTTTAGCTCGGTGTTATAATAATATATTTGACATAACAAAGAATAATATTTATAATGATGCTGATTTGGCAATTCAAGACCACCAGAATAGTGTGTGTCTATGTGTGTCTATGAATGTGTGTGGAGGGGGGGGGTGTCGGGATAAAAAAAATAATTCGATCCTATTTAAACATTTTCTTACATGATTATGTTACAATGAAATTCCCAATTTCAGTTCGTTTTAAGTGAAAACAAAGTAAATGAGAGTCTGCAAAACAGCGAAAAATAAAAAGATGAAACAAGTGATTATGGAAGCAAGACATTATTTAGGACATACTTTGTGGTGATGGGAGATACTTTTGCTGAAGTAGTAATGATCCAGAGTTCACTTTTGATGTTAAAAGATGTTTTCTGAGATCACTGATCATTTTTACGGTACGCATGTTCCTTTAACTATTGTTCGATACATTAATTTCGTGCTCCATGTTCGTTTCTTTTGAAAACAGGTATTTGCCAATCTTGGAGACATACCAGTATTCTTAAGGTGAAGTATCAGTATCATATTATGCCAAAGCCAAAACATCCATTACATCTACTGAGAGATAGGTTATGATCCCGGTCACGAGATCAGCCAAGTAATAGAATGTTTATCAACTTATCATCGGCAGTAGACTGGCATAGCATGATGTTTATAGATTTAATAGGTAACATTAATTGAATTACAGAATTAGATTACTATCGGAATTACTTGTTTTCTTAGAACTAAGAGCACGTTAGCACCGAGATGCATATCATCGACAAATGGATGGCATAGCACCATCTTAATAATTATGTATGAAACGTAACATTATTTGATTTACATAACTGTATTACTTTCGGAATTATTTCTTTTCTTAGAAGCAAGGACAATGTTGCATGACAGGAGAAACATCTAAATATCAACTATTTAAAAAAATATTATGTATGTATGCGAACGACACTCCAAAATGCTCAGGGCTTATGTAAAATCAACACACATACAAACATACACAGACATAAAAGACAAGAGAAGAAAGGGAGTGGGGAATGAAATGGTGCGTTCGTTAAAACCATATACATCTTAAAGAGGCTGTACAAAATCCACTCGGCAGAAATCATGTCCAATAAACCTAAGTCCAAGGCCCAGACCAAATTCCGCACTTATGACATTTGACGAGTCACGGTAGCGTAAAGGGCTTCATCTGTTGCTCGACCATACTGAAATCTGTGAATAAACAACGAAAACAATTAAAGGCTACAGGCGGCGAAATATGAAATCTGTGATTGTACCTTATTTAAAAACGAATTAAGAGAAATGAGTGAAAGAAAAAAAAATATTACCATTTCATCCGAATAAATAACTTCATAATTGAAGTACATGTATATAATACATAATAATGAAAGTAAAGATTTCCATTCTGTTCCGCTACTCTGGAATCGATTCAAATGTTTTAAACTGACTCTTTATCATAGACGTGAATTGCAGATAAGATAATCAAGAAAAAAAACAGCAACAATTATTCCTGATGCCTTTGAAAGGCATTGAAAGGCATTGTTTTTTATGATAGTTTTGTTGCCTTAGAAATTAAGTATTCGTGGAGACGAATAGCCCAAATAAGTTTGTTTGTGTCTAGTGTTTGCCTCGAGTAAACCATTTGTTTATGACGTGCATTTCTGTGAGTGGTGCAATTTTTAAAGGATCAGACTAATGAAATCAGGGGGACTTTGTGGGTGTCGTCAAACATCTCAAAACAAACACAAAGTTAAAACAAGACCAGGAAAAGGAAAATATTTTGAACAGAATATAACCCTTGCAAAAATGCATTCCCATATTTAACAAAGCCTAACAGTTGAACATTACGATCTAGAATAATGATAAAATTTGTCTTTTAAGCAGTTTCAAACGTTGACAACTGAGACAACGCCGACAAAGCAAACAACCGACGACAACAGCAATGAAAATAGGAATATTATAATAAACTTACCTTGGGCTACAAGTTGTGGTTTTCACCGGTGCTTATGTGAGTGTTATTGTAACTAGAGAATAAGAAAAAACACAATATGTGTATTTCATGTGAGAAACAACAAAAAAGCTTACAAACGTCTTTTAATGATCGTAACAAACGATGTATATTTGGTGTCAAACAGTTTCACATGTTTTCATAAATATGGCATACATAACCAGGTGTCTTGCATGCAAGTTAGCACAAAAATCCGATTAATAATTGATCTGAAATCAGTGATCAATATTACGATGTGACTTTTCCTTGAACTATTGTTTATTCGATATAAAATTTGTTATGCTCCAGGCATGAACAGTTTGGGTTTCTTTTGAAACCAGGTATTTGCTCGTCTTGGAGACATACCAGAAGTATTTACAAATTAATGTGGTCGGTAAAGCTTTCACCAAATTGCCTTAAATCAAATCTGTTTCATACCATGTAAACTGAGGAAGCCGTTCCATTGGAGTTACATAATAGGAGTATACTACGAGGTCGCGACTTTAGGAGCATCCCTGAACACGCTTGTGGGGGGGTGGCAGGGGAGCAGCACCGACACCCCCCTCCCCCGGGTTAGTTGGTCCTCTAGATGGATGGGTGTTTTTTTTAGTAATTGCGGGGCTCGGCGATTGACACTCAGAACATTTACATGTGCCCGATTGATGTTGTGTAACTCATAATGGTTACTATTTCCAGCACTTAATTCTGTTCTAATATCCGAACCTTGAACGATGTTGTCTTCCTCCCGGAGCTGATCGATAGCTTGCTGGACTCTCGCATCACAGAAAATGCCGGCCCTTTGGAGATTGGCCTCTGTGAGGTTTTCAAGCTCTGCAATTGCTCGGGGCGAAAGATTCTGTCTGTGCAATTGGTTCACACGAAGCAGACACTTGACCCACGCACGGACTGTGTCACACTCCACCGAATTGGCCTGACGAATTTCCTGTTCCAAAACAGCATTACAGCCACTGCCGGTTCTGGCTCGTGCAAAACCTGAGAAAGGAACAGTGCAACAGAAAAAAAACAACCTATGTTCACATAGTTTAACCCTCTTGCTGCTACAGGACCGATATATCGGCCCATCATATGTTGCAGAAGACTGCAGCGTGGCCATTATATCGGTCCTGCCGTTTCATGCTAAAACTGCTAAGAGGTTGATATATCGGCCGACATTGTTCCGGCATGTTCTCCATTCTTAATCTTATGCTACTTCCTGCTGTCTTTCTGCCCGGTAATGCATTATTCTGGTGGTCTAAAGGAAGGAAGGGTGTTTGGGCTTGGCAGCAAAAGGGTTAAGACTGGTATAAGAAATAGTGAAACTTACATGGAATATGCCTTCCATAGGTTGCTCTTCAACAGCAACTGTATGAAGTATGGACAATGGCTATAAACAGCCGTGAATTGCCACAAATGATTGACAGGGGCACACACTTTGCTTCTGACACTGGCAGATAGGCCTACACTGTGCCTTCATGCAAGTTTCATACGATTTATATGCAATGAGGATAAAAAAAAATACCGCAGTAAGGCCATTGATGAGCAAATGTAAGCTTAATAAGTATGTTTCACAAAAGTAATGCAATTCATTTGGGGGGGGGGGGGGGAGAGAACATTCCTCTCCCTGATCCTGTGGTGGGCAGGGTCGAGCAACTAGTCTTCTCGGATAAAAACGCAAACCTCGGAGGGCCCGCGTGGACATTGCACACGTTAAAGATACCTTGCCAGTTGAAAGTCGAGAAAAGCAGGCCGAACAAGGCCGCTCCCCGGGCAAAATTCTAAAAAAAAGTTAATGCCTAACACCAACACACACAGAGACAAGAACAAGAAAATAAAATTTAAAAAAAACAACAAGAAAAATGAGGTGTAAATGCTAAGAGCAAGCGAAATTTCCTGACATAAAGACTTAAATACAAGGCATTTCACTGGCCTTTCCACATCAGCCCGCACCTAGCACAACCCATCCATACACTGGTCGCCCGAGAGGTGCGGCCACTCGCAGCCCCGTTTGCGGCACCCCGCATCACTTGGGATAACACGCTGTTTCGTAGCCCATACCATGTGTGTGTGTGTGTGTGTGTGTGCGCGCGCGCGCGTGCGTGTGTGTGTGTGTGTGTGTGTGTGTGTGTGTGTGTGTGTTTGTAAACACACGATCGTCATTATTCTTCTCCGAAGAACCTTTCCAATGATACTGAATATTGTACTCCAGCTTTATCAGAAGATTTTCAATGAATTTTCAGAATCACCCCTAAAATAGTGCCCACAGGGGTGATAGCCTGTATAAACCAACAGTGGGCATGCGAGTGCCGTGAGCCCTATGGCGTGAAAAGGTCAAGGTGGACAGGGAGATGGTGGGTGAGAATTTCATTCTTACGTAATTCCTCGATGAGCCCATCGACATCCAAATCACAGACAGCACCGAGCCTGAGTAGAGCGGTTTCTATACGGTCTTCATAGTCCTCCACATATCGGTTGGACAAGTTGCGAAGGTGAAGACCCTGGACTCTAACAGCACACTTGACGTATTGTCGGTAGATGCCGCAGGTGACTGTGCTAAGTCTCGAAATGTTGTCTAAGATCGCATTGCATTCATCAAAGGTAGTGGCCCTATCAAAAGCTGACAGTCATAAAAAAAAGATAGCCTTATGTAAAAAGATGACAAGAGGACATACCATATGAAAGATGACATAAAGACATACCACTTGAAATATGACATAAGGACATCCCACATGAAAGATGACATAAAGACATACCACATGGAATATGACATAAGGACATACCATATGAAAGATGACATAAGGACATACCACATGGAATATGACATAAGGACATACCACATGGAAGATGACATAAAGACATACAACATGGAATATGACATAAGGAGATACCATATGAAAGATGACATAATGACATACCACATGGGAGATGACATAAGGACATACCACATGGAAGATGACATAAAGACATACCACTTGAAATATGACATAAGGACATCCCACATGGAAGATGACAAGAGGACATACCGCATAGAAGATGTCAGGAGTACATACCACAGGAAAGATGACAGAAGGACATACCACATGAAAGATGACAGGAGGGTTTTATCACATGAAAGATGACAGGTGAACATACAACATGAAAGATCACAGAAGGACACGCCACATGAAAGATGACATGGTGACATACTACGTGAAAAATGACAGGAGGACATACCATATGAAAGACGGTTGGACAACGTACGACGTGAAAAATGACAGGAGGACATACCATATGAAAGATGGTTGGACAACGTGCGACGTGAAAGATGACAGGAGGACATACCACGTGAGAGATGACAGGAGAACATACCACATGATAAATGGCATAAGGACAGAGCATATGAAAGATGACATAAGGACATAGCACATGAAAGATGGCAGGAGGACACACCACATGAGAGATGACCAGAAAACATACCACATGGGAGAAGACGGGAGAACATACCACATGATATCTGACAGGAGACATATCACATGAAAAATGACAAGAGATATACCACATGAAAGATCACAGAACGTCTTAATACGTGAAAGAATACAGGAGGACATACTACATGAAAGATGACAGAAGGACATACCACATGAAAGATGACAGGAGGACATACCACATGAAAGGTGACAGAAGGACATAGCACATGCAAGATGAGAGGAGGACATACAACATGAAAGATGACAGGAGGACATACCACATGAAAGATGACAGGAGGAACATACCACATGCAAGATGACAGGAGGACATACCACATAGGACATACCACATGAAAGATGACAGGAGGACATATCACATGCAAGATGACGGGAGGACATACCACATAGGACATACCACATGAAAGATGACAGGAGGACATACCACATGCAAGATGACAGGAGGACATACCACATAGGACATACCACATGAAAGATGACAGGAGGACATACCACATGCAAGATGACAGGAGGACATACCACATAGGACATACCACATGAAAGATGACAGAAGGACATACCACATGCAAGATGAGAGGAGGACATATCACATGAAAGATGACAGGAGGACATACCACATGAAAGATGACAGGAGGACATAGCACATGAAAGATCACAGAACGACTTACTACGTGAAAGAACACAGGAGGACATACCACATGAAAGATGACAGGAGGAAGTACCATATAACTGGAACGTACAAAGAACATTTTTTAACATACTGGTTTTGTAAAGACGTACCAAACTATTCCCCATAATGTTGAATTCCTCTCCCTCCTTTGTTTTTGTGAATTGTATGAATCAAACACTTATTTTACATTGTCTTACTGGGATTAACGTGGAAATCCTTGTTTAATCAGTTAATTAGTGTTATTCTACTCGAAGACATTAATTAATATGGGTGGGATGTCACGAGCAGAGTTAATGTTTTGGGGATGTAGTGACTGCACGAGAGGCAGCTAACTCACACTCGGACACAAACACACAAGAAATTATTAAATAACAAGAGTATAGATATCTCAGGCCGGCCGGGCCATATGTAATAAATATTAATATAACAAAAGACGATAGAGGTATATTCAAAAAGCAAAAGCTTCCACTTATTAACTTAATGTAGCATAGTTATGTGACTATATTTCTATCAATTGTACTGCACTCAATATCCACATGGTATATTATAAGAAAAATAAGATATCAATCTATATAGTAGTTGAGTCGCCACTGGCCAGTCGCCAGACAAACTCTCCAGAAATAATATGGGTTCTCAAGGTACACTGAAGGCTAGGAAAGCCCAGTACATTCAAAGCCTACAGAAGCACGATTTCGGCTTGCAGGTATTAAGAAGAGGAAAGTAGGCAAAAAAAAAAAAAAAACGTTGTATTTGCAGAGCCCTACGGGTGTGGACAAACTGACAAGGAAGACATTACAAACAAAACATGAATGTGAACAAATTACCAAACGAGGTCCAGCATAACGAATTGCTGGCCCCAAGCGGTAACGTTGGGGAAGTATGGACGATTAGATAGTTACATTGAAAAACGCAAGCTTTCGGTCACTGGGACCTTCATCAGGCAAAAAAAAAAAAAAAACGCACGGTCAAAAAAAAAAAAATTGATCGAGGCAAAGGTGGGAGTGAAGTGATGCTTGACCATATGTAAGGCAAGAGCTAAAACGAGGGGGGGGAGGGGGTGGGGGGGGGAGGGTTGAGGAAAGTGTGTGTGCAGGTGAGTTGGACTGGCGATAGGCGTGAAAGGATGGATGAAGGGAAGTAAAAGGAAATAAAAATGTTACTTAGCTGCACTGCTGGTCTGTGAGATGCACACTGGCCGGCTGTGGAGTGGTGAATGGGCCCACTGAGAGGCAGTGTGTCGGTATTGGTCAATTGGAGGTGGGGCTGTGTGGTATTATAGGTGCATAAGTGGTGCCTATTATTGGGTGAGAGAAGGGGAGAGAGGGATGGGTGACTACGACAGATTGTTGTGTAGAGCGGATGGGTGGGGAACTAGTAATCTACACATGCTTAAAAGGGAAGGAGGGAAACCGAATGTGTGTGTTTGGGGAGGAAGAAGAGGACGGCCCATGTTTTTAGCTCGTGAGTAAAGAGCTAGGTGCATGTTGGGGGGGGGGGGGGGTTTGAGGGGAAATTGCATGAGGGGGGGGGGTGGCATGGAAGAGGAGAATATGAGGTAGACCGTGGATGGAATGAAACTTGTCTATCGTGCGGTGGGGTCATCCTCGGATGTGTTAAGTGATGCAGTGTTGTACGTTAATGCCATTAGGGGCCAGGGTGCCCAACTCAAAGATGAGGCGCTGCTCTGTTTCAAAGCGTTGTCTCGCGCCTGAGTGGCATGACAACAGTCCCATTGTCTGGATGTCACTAGAAATCACATGGTTGGGCTGGTTGAAATGGAGTGATATAGGTTTGTCGTTTTGGTTGTCGATGTCACGTAGGTGCTCACTGAATCGAGTATTGAGCTGGCGCCCTGTTTCACCAATGTACACTAGACTGCACCTGGCGCATCGAATGGCATAGACGACGTTCCGACTTGAGCAAGAGAAACTGTCTCGGATATGGAAGGTTGACGAAGGGCACGGTATTAAGAAGCTTGTACATATAATTCTATCCAGCTAATGACTAACATTCATATCAATTATCATTGAGCTCGTGCCGTAATGAAAAACAAGCTAACAATACATTCGTTCGTTGAGTCCAAGCTGTGGGTTTCTCAGACTTCCTACGAGGCTGAGGGTTTTCTCCCTATCTCTGTACTTCTATCAATTACTAGTGGAAAGATGAGTTACCGTTGGTCACGCCTAGCTAGTAGGCGCGAACATCAGAAGAGCGCAGCGTGGACTCTTAAGGTCAGTCCAACCAAAACCTTTCTTCCTATGAGCTTTCTCCCTCTCTCTAGGCTCCTTCAGTCCGATGACAATGGACTAGTCTTCGTGCCACTCAGTTCAGGTACTGGCCAACCGGAGATACGTCACGACACGATGTTTCTGCTCGTCTGTATTCCCTGAATTTCAGCGTTACACGATCTTTTATATGGCCAAATACCCAGCAGGGTTAATCCGCTGGCAAAACTAGTTCAGCAATCGCATTGGCCGAAAACTCCCACCATTTTGAATGTAGGAGTACGTCTGCACTATTCTACCAGCCAGTTAACGTGCAAAACTTGTCTAGTCATACTTAACAATGTCAAACATCCCCACCTTTTCTCACCCTCACTGCCTTACTTCTAATCACGAACACCCAAAACCCAAAAGCGTGAATCTGGCAGTTTAACTTTGCAATTTCTTACTCACCAACAATAATTCGCGAGGACCGTTCAAGGCCACCAGCCAATTTCTCATGGCCCTGGTAAAAAAAAAAACAACTCACGGCTCTGCGTGAGATTTAACAACACCCGACGCATGACATGGGAGAAAACTGGTTACCAATCGGATTTTCTGCAGTATGTGTGGTTTGTATCTAAGATGACAATGCTAAGTGTATTCACAGTGAATTTACAAGCGGACTGCTTTTCAAATATTTCTAGGGTTAGTGTCAGGGTCATGCGTGGAGTTGGGGTTCGATGGTAAGTTAATACTACATCGAAAACGTTCACTTGCTGGTTTATTATGGTAGAATACAGAAAAATAAAATATGAAGCTCATGATTCTATATCCGGCAGGAATAACCATCGCTGACTAGAAAGGTTTCCCAATAATTGTTTCACGATCTCATCATATCAAAGCTTATAATTTATATGCACAAACATTCACGAAATCGTGCGTGCTGATATGATGGTAAACTATTCACACCCCCAGCATTCCCATGTCCATGCAGGCACGCACACGGATTCATCTTGTATTACTTATACTACGGGCTTTTTGTTTTTGTTTTTGTTGTTTTGCTTTTGACTTTGAATCCAGTTAATTCAGAAATAACCAAATAGAAATTTATTTTTTTTAAAGAGGCTTATTTTTTTCTTACCTTTCAAAACTGCTAGTTTTATGGATGCACAAAATGTTGTTGTTTTTTTTTTTTTTTGGTGTGGGAGTGGGCAGGGGCACGTTGCTGTTAAGCAGTAGTTCTCAACCATTTTCATGTCATCGCTCCTTTTTGGTGTGGGAGTGGGCGGGGGCACGTTGCTGTTAAGCAAGTAGTTCTCAACCATTTTCATGTCATCGCCTCTTTTTGGTGTGGGAGAGGGCGGGGGCACGTTGCTGTTAAGCAGTAGTTCTCAACCATTTTCATGTCATCGCCCCTTTTTGGTGTGGGAGTGGGCGGGGGCACGTTGCTGTTAAGCAAGTAGTTCTCAACCATTTTCATGTCATCGCCTCTTTTTGGTGTGGGAGTGGGCGGGGGCACGTTGCTGTTAAGCAGTAGTTCTCAACCATTTTCATGTCATCGCCCCTTTTTGGTGTGGGAGTGGGCGGGGGCACGTTGCTGTTAAGCAGTAGTTCTCAACCATTTTCATGTAATCGCCCCTTTTTGGTGTGGGAGTGGGCGGGGGCACGTTGCTGTTAAGCAAGTAGTTCTCAACCATTTTCATGTCATCGCCTCTTTTTGGTGTGGGGGTGGGCAGGGGCACGTTGCTGTTAAGCAGTAGTTCTCAACCATTTTCATGTAATCGCCTCTTTTTGGTGTGGGAGTGGGCAGGGGCACGTTGCTGTTAAGCAGTAGTTCTCAACCATTTTCATGTCATCGCCTCTTTTTGGTGTGGGAGTGGGCAGGGGCACGTTGCTGTTAAGCAGTAGTTCTCAACCATTTTCATGTAATCGCCCCTTTTTGGTGTGGGAGTGGGCGGGGGCACGTTGCTGTTAAGCAAGTAGTTCTCAACCATTTTCATGTCATCGCCTCTTTTTGGTGTGGGAGTGGGCGGGGGCACGTTGCTGTTAAGCAGTAGTTCTCAACCATTTTCATGTCATCGCCCCTTTTTGGTGTGGGAGAGGGCGGGGGCACGTTGCTGTTAAGCAGTAGTTCTCAACCATTTTCATGTAATCGCCCCTTTTTGGTGTGGGAGTGGGCGGGGGCACGTTGCTGTTAAGCAAGTAGTTCTCAACCATTTTCATGTCATCGCCTCTTTTTGGTGTGGGGGTGGGCAGGGGCACGTTGCTGTTAAGCAGTAGTTCTCAACCATTTTCATGTAATCGCCTCTTTTTGGTGTGGGAGTGGGCAGGGGCACGTTGCTGTTAAGCAGTAGTTCTCAACCATTTTCATGTCATCGCCTCTTTTTGGTGTGGGAGTGGGCAGGGGCACGTTGCTGTTAAGCAGTAGTTCTCAACCATTTTCATGTCATCGCCTCTTTTTGGTGTGGGAGTGGGCGGGGGCACGTTGCTGTTAAGCAGTAGTTCTCAACCATTTTCATGTAATCGCCCCTTTTTGGTGTGGGAGTGGGCGGGGGCACGTTGCTGTTAAGCAGTAGTTCTCAACCATTTTCATGTAATCGCCCCTTTTTGGTGTGGGAGTGGGCGGGGGCACGTTGCTGTTAAGCAGTAGTTCTCAACCATTTTCATGTAATCGCCCCTTTTTGGTGTGGGAGTGGGCGGGGGCACGTTGCTATTAAGCAGTAGTTCTCAACCATTTTCATGTCATCGCCCCTTTTTGGTGTGGGAGTGGGCGGGGGCACGTTGCTGTTAAGCAGTAGTTCTCAACCATTTTCATGTCATCGCCCCTTTTTGGCCTCAAATTTTCTGTCACTGCCCACTACCCCGCCACATAACCCCCCCCCCCCCCCACCGTAATATGCAACCAAAGGTTTCACAGATTAGACATAAATTAAGTTAAGGTTTTCGAAGCTCTTTTAATGATTTTTGATGTACTGATGATTGAGATATAAACAAAAACAGAAATCAATAATCCTTCATCAAATGCATCAACAATTGACTGTTCCAGTTCGTAAAACCCGTGTACGTGTACTGTTAACATGTCCGTGACTTTCCCGCGGTTTGTGCACTGTGGTCAGCTATGTAGTGTTTGAGTTTGTGAGAAGCAGACTCGATCCTTTTGTACAAAATAGAGAAACATGGAGGAAAAGGCCACTAGAGGGAGAAGGAAAGTCCTTCTAGAGGGAAGAATAAAATGTTCTAGTGTTTTATCTGGAAAAAGTTGTAGCCCTATTGATTGAAAACGACTTGACCCTCGATGGAGTACTGGAAATCGAGCAATTCTTTTTGCAAAAGCCTTGGCGGCAACATGCATCATAGCCATTAAGGTTCATAATCCACTCAGGGATACATAGATCTCGGAGGTCTTAAAATCGTTTGTGCATGACATTGTCAAGTTGAGGGATGTGAATAATTCGCCCCCGTTTTCCATAAATTCAGCTCGGTGGAGAAAGACGACAGGATATATTTTGCCTTATAGATTGTCGTGATAAACTTAGTTTATTAAACTTGGCAAAACTTTTTTAATATGCAGGCAGCTTCTGCATTCTCTCTCCAAGTTAGCATACTGAGTCTTGCTGCTTAAAAACAAAAAATATTCCGCACTGATTCCAACAGCTCCAGAAAGCATCGAAGAAAGTTACTCATTGAGAAGCAGCGAAGAGAAGTAGACGCTCAAATCTTTCAGCTTTCTCAATATGGACGACGAGAAGGCCAGAAACCAGTATTTTTATGGTTTATGAATCTCAGAATACGGTCCACTGAGATAGATGCTTTCGAAGACTCCTAGGCATCTCCTACAAAGATCATATCACGAACGAAAAAGTTCGGAACAGAATCAGGCAAGTCGTTGGGCCCTACGGAGACCTGTTGACCATGGACAAGAGACGCAAGCTCAAATGGTATGGCCATGTCATGAGATCATCAAGGCTTGCCAAGACATTCCTACAAGGCACAGTGCAAGGAGGGAGAAGGAGAGGAAGACAGAGAAAAAGATGAGAGGACAATATCAGTGGACGGGCTTGAGGTTGGGCGATACAATCAGGAGGTCAGAAAACCGAGAGGATTGGAGGATGCTGGTTGCCAGATCATCTGTGGGCCCCAAACGGTCCACAAGAGTACGGGATATAGAGAGAGATGAAGCTGTGATGCCATCCCATCATCTCATATGTTGCTGCTGAAATTATATTGATCTTCGTATGGCTTTCTGTCTAAAGTAATCCTTCACCTACTGTCAGTTAGATCTACTGGCAATTTACTGAATGGTCAAGGAAATTGAACAGCATGTACTTGACAGGATTTTTTTTTTTCTAACAATGGGTGTAGATAATATGGTTCTACATTAAAATGAAGCAAAATTTTGATCAAGATATTGTGCAAAACCGTAATTACTCGTTAGGAAAAGTGTTAATTCGCCCCTCACGCCCCCCCCCCTCCCCGTCGCCCCTTTTGTCGTTTTCGCCTCAACCCCCGAGTCTCAAAATCGCCCCCGTTGAGAACCACTGGTCTAGAGGTTAGGTGTTCGCCTCTCATGCCGAAGGTACGGGGTTCGGTTCCCATTCGGAGCAAACATATTGGACAGTTGGCCTGTCCCTGATGCTATGGTAAGTGGGATCGAGCAACTAGCCTTCTAGGGAAAAAAGATACCTTGGCAGTTGGAAGTCGAGAAGAGCAGGCCTAAAAAAGCCGGCTGCCCCCAGCAAAATAAAACAAAAACAAAACTAATCCCCACCACCACCACCACCACCACCACCACCACCAATGGGATCATCAAACAAGTATATACAACTACAAATACAACAAAAACAAGAACATGAAAACAAAACAAAAAAAAGGCAAAAAGAGGTACAAATGCCAAGGGCAGAGATTTCCCTATAACAAAGACTTCAACACAGGATTTTCTAGTGACAATAATAATGTGTGCATTTACCTGAGCGCGAAGCTTGTCTCTTAGGTCGAAGTGCCAGCCTGTGTTCCCTCACTTCATACATGTGTGTTACTGAGGTAAAATTGAAATCACAACCACGGCACTGGCCGACTACCGCATTGTAGAGGACTGGGGATTCACATTACATTATATGAAATGTTACTATAATTATGAGGATAAACTGGAATAATTAGATAGTAAAAAACTATAATCATTTCAATGAAATAGAGACAGGAGCATAGCAATCAGTGAAATACAGAAAACTTTTATGTAAAAAATAAAAGTGCCAAAACTCAGTCGATACATTGATATATGCAATTCATTTCTATTGCATGCACTGAGTTTTTTAGTTTGGATTTGAGCTCAACAACGTGTCGGCTAGATAACAGCCATGTTGCCTTTTTCACAGATACTGTACTTAAACTTGATACTCAAAATTTAATCATTTAGAATTTCGCAGACAAAATCCAAAAGTTGCATACAAAACTTTTTATCTATGAAGTATTTTATGTATGTTTTATGTATTTTATGTAGATCTAGAAGGAATTTTCTAATGAAGAGATGTTTTCTTTTATAAAAGTTTACCTCCGTATGAGAACTCCCCCTTTTTTGGGGATGCTGGCTCTTCAGTTTTCTGTTTGGATGAATCAACCGATGGCTGAACAGTGTCTTCACATCCAGGGCATTGAGGTTCGGCGTAGATGACTGCGAACGCTTGACATGTCATAGATATTGATTAGAATTTGATTAGAGTTTTCATATTTATAGAGTTGAGGATTAAATAAAAGTAATCAGACGATAAAGCGGTTAAGCGAGTTGGTTTCGATTCTTCTTAGCAGGGCAGTTGGCACCGCAGCGGAGGTGGCGGGTTCGATTCCGGTCTTGGTCACTTGTGTTGTCTTCTTTTTTGTCCAGCTGTTCTGAGTAGTAACTTTGCATACATCTCTAATCGCTTCACCATTTCTCCGGACAGAGATGAGGATGTAATTTATAAGATAAACAGGCAGAAAACCTCAAAGTTAGGAGATAGTTAAATGTGAAGTTATCCAGTTAATATAGTATTCGTTCAGGCAATGTACAAAATGTAATGTTGAATTAATGGGTGTACATACTTACATTATTACTTTAAAACTATTGCATCATAGTTCATCTTATTTGCAGTCATATGACATGAGCTTGAAGAAAATTTTAAGCTGTAATGAATAAATGACGAGGCACAAGTACAAAAAAAAAAAAAAAGCAGGAAAACGTAGCTTTAATCTCCTGCAGGCTTAGGGAAGTATCATAGTAAGCCCGGAACGGCACAGTCAGCTGCTGGCAAACAAGAAAATTAGTGCACACCATAATTTCCTAAATTTCCCTAGAAAGTAGAATGGTTAACCCGGTGTAGGATCCGGTTTCGTCCCCCCTTTGAGATGGTCCCCCTGGGGACCTTGTCAGAGCAGAGTTTCAGACTAGAAACTGCTCTGAAAAGGGCCCCCTTCAGCGATCCAGCCTCGTTTTCGATTGGTCCCCCACTAGTTATTTTTCTGACAAGGTACCCCGGGAAGGCCCTGTCATACTAAACCCGGTCAGACACAGTCAGCTTTCGCCGTTATTTCTTCGGTGTTTATTTTTCTGGCAGCAAGTGGCTGTGGCGTTCGGGGTTTAGCATGAGACCCCCTCTCCTTCCCCCCACCCCCACCTCTTTCTTATCAAGAGTAAATAACACATAAATAAATTGACTTTCGCCACTGATGAGGACACTACTTAAGAAAAAACAGAAGAGTAGGCTGAGCCTTTTTGTTTATTTGTTGTTGTTCTTGTAGTTTTTATAGATCAACAATATGGAATTTGAACCCTTCAAAGTAGATCAATAAAGCACCTGTATCTTGCAGCATCAGCTGATAAATCCATGGGTTCTTGTGTGATGTGTAAAGTCTAAGTTGTCTACATTTATACTCCTGTGCGGTTCTCAACTACAGATATTAATTTGCTAGTTTCGCCACAGTTTCGAAAGTCAGACTTTTTTTTCCATACGTATATAATATTTCTATGGAGGTCAGTTATCATTTTCCCGACAGACTCATCATTCGACGAATTTTAGACGAATTTCCGACGAACAGATACATAAAATCGGTAAATTCTCCCGATAAAAATAATTTGATCGTGCCCTTTGTACGAGCACTGCAGCAATGCTTTGCTTTATAATTTTCGCATATATATTTATTATAATTATTATAATTATGAGACTGTCACTAAAGGTCGACACAGCGAAATTTTGTTCAGAGACCGAGTTCAGTCACGCGAACTAAACACACAGTCAGTGTCCAAGAATTAATTGTTACTTACCAACCAGTGCCAATACGGCACAGATTTCGTGAGGTCTTAGAGAAAACATTGGGATACTTCTAGTATTTTTTACGTCAATTACCATCGGCTGCAATCAGTAGCTACGAGCGACTAGTTCTTATCTCGTTACGAGTGGCAGTCTTCACCTGCTGTTTTTGCAATCTTCGACTCTCAAGTAATTTGCATCGATTGAATTACGATCTTTTATAGCAATCTGAAGTAAGGTCATGAAATTCTTTGTCATAAAATAAATCTTTTGTTTGTTTGATCACTGCGACACAATCTTTCATGCGTTACATTTTGCAACGTCAAAAATTGGCAACAAGAAAAAGTTGTATGAAACAAATGTAGGGAATCCATCTCTTTGCTACATACAACTTTTTCTTTTTGCCAAATTTGCTTGAAGCCTTTTTTACTATCCGACAATTTTTCTGTGCTTTTTTATAACATTTCGGCAATTACATTTTGCAATATGGGATGTCAAGATCAGGGGCGAGGCTTCCTCATAATCAGATAATCAGTGATTACCCTTCGAATATTAATTCTAGAATTACTGTGCTTTCCAGATCGAGCCCAACTCCAAGTCCATTTAGTCAGTTCAGCATTCTATTCTACGTTGCTAATTTGGGTTTGTTGTTATAGTCTAACACCCCTCACCGAAAAGCATCTTTGTATGGACTTACACCATATGAACTGGTCCAAAATCAGTGATTAACAAAGACGAAGAAGACTTGACTACACCCAGAAGCGAGCTTGAGCATCGCCTGTTTTCTTCAAAGCGGCGCCGCAGACAGCAAAATAGTGGGGGGAAAAAATAGGTTTATAATCAAGGTTTGACCCGATTTTACGTACTTATGCAGGTTTTTCACTATGCGGTCGTTTTCATCCCAATCGAAAGGCAAAGAGTAGAGTGAAAGAGTTTGTGCGGATCTTTTTCTGTTTTTTTTTTGTTTGAGGTAATCTAAGAATAATTTACTCTACGCACAGCAAGAGCTACCAAAGAATAATAATTATTATAGTCTAGATCTAGATATAACTGTGATCAAAATCAGTCGAACGTATCAAGAACATCAATTCACTTGTTAGGTCGCTCGAACCTAAACCGCAACGGCAGATAGCCACTTCTCCGAAATCGCTACACATTGTTGTGTCACCGAGATGCCATTTAAGCACTTTCTACCATTTAATGTTAATGGGTCCTTTCCGAGAAACTTTATGAGATGGTAGAATAACAAAATCTCTGGCTATGAATATGACAATGAAAACGTGCTGTTCAAATTATATTTTAAAAAATGGGTGAAAAATATGCATTTATAAGTCTGTTAGTATGAATGAATAGTTTTTCAGATTAGTTTGGCTTGTAAATTACTGAATTCCTATCCTGTTGACAAGAATAGTCCGCCCTTCAGATTTTTGCAGTGCCTAGCAACCGTTTCATTGTTTTAGTCGCTGCATTTATAATTATGTAAATATGATGTAGCGATACGTCCTATCATGAGGATCTTACTAGCTTAAATTCTGATTACCCTCTGCAGAGGACCACGCTTCGCCCCTGGTCAAGATGTACCCGTGTCTAATTTCTAGTCCATCTTGTTTGTTGATAATGCATGAATAAACATCTTATAATAATGAGAGCAGGGGGTAAACTGTCTGTGACGCTTATGCTTTTCATGGCCATTCAAGCTAGACACTTCTAGATAGATAGATAGATAGATAGATAGATAGATAGATAGATAGATAGATAGATAGATAGATAGATAGATAGATAGATAGATAGATAGATAGATAGATAGACAGACAGATAGATAGTTAGACAGATAGATAGGTAGATAGATAGATAGATAGGTAGATAGATAGATAGATAGGTAGATAGGTAGATAGATAGATAGATAGACAGACAGATGGACAGATAGATAGATAGATAGATAGATAGATAGATAGATAGATAGATAGATAGATAGATAGATAGATAGATAGATAGATGTAGATAGATAGACAGATAGATAGATAGATATATACATGTAGATAGATAGATAGACTGATAGATAGATAGATAGATAGATAGATAGATAGATAGATAGATAGATAGATAGATAGATAGATAGATAGACAGACAGACAGATAGATAGACAGACAGACAGACAGACAGATAGTTAGATAGATAGATAGATAGATAGATAGGTAGATAGGTAGATAGGTAGAGAGGTAGAGAGATAGAGAGATAGAGAGATAGTTAGATAGTTAGATAGATAGATAGATAGATAGATAGTTAGATAGATAGATAGTTAGATAGAGAGATAGTTAGATAGATAGATAGAGAGATAGATAGATAGATAGATAGATAGATAGATAGATAGATAGATAGATAGATAGATAGATAGATAGATAGTTCAGTATTCTAGTATTGATGTTGGTTGTTTTTTTCCTTTATCTTGGTGTGCAACAAAGAAAACAATCAGCATGAATCATTCTGCTATTGCGAAATTTTGTTCTGAAGGGCCAAGGGTCGGTTTTGACAAACCACGTCAACATCTCGCGGCACATGTTTGTTACTGCAGACAATCATGATGTTCGCTGTTCTGTAACAATGTTTTCGGGCCTACGTGACGCTGGCGGTATGGTTAGTTCGCACGACTGAACTCGACCACTGAACCCAAAGGCTCCAAACACACTGAACCGCTGAACTGGTGCTCGTATGACCAACAAAGAACGTTGTTAGGAGTACGTAGTGTAACTACAAAACCACATAGAGAAAACACTGAGTTGTGTAGATTGTTCAGCAATGGTTTATAATGTAAAATACCACGTTCCCCGAACAGCTGCCACACCTGATCACAAATTTAACACAAAATCCCCATTGGCGGTCGCACGGTTCTGGGTGGTCGCACGGCGAGGGGATGACCGGTACACTCAGTTTACGTGTCACCGTAGTACACTGCGTGTACAGCTCCAAAGAGAAAGCCGATGTTATAACAGATCGGCCCTTTGCAATCAAAGTATACTCAAACATGGACCGGTTAAACACAAAGTTGATGATCAAATTTGCGGCATTTTTGGGGGGGGGGGGTCGGTAGGTTACCTTCACTGGAAGCGAGGGTAAAGCACTGAAAATGAGCGCTAATAAGTGAGCACCTTATAACGCGCTGCCAAGCATGCACGGAGAGAGAGCCGAAAATAATGACCTCTTGCTGCCCCTTCGTGCGACGAGGTACACGTAGTCTCTTGAAAACAGCAGCAACACCTTTCGTCTTCCGTCCAGACCGCAGTTCAGCGTACGAAGAGATGGTGGTCGCATGAGAGCGTGTATAGAGTTTTATGGTGTGTCGCGCAACTCAGTCGCACCTCTAAACAGCCAATGTTACTTGGACCTTAAGCCGGTCCTGAAGGCGATTTTTGTTATTATGAGAAATAGACAATTTTAACTATTATAATCGACTTTAGGATGTCTGAATTAGCAGAAAAAAAATGTAAAAAAATTTGTTTGTCATATGGTTGCCATGGAAGCGCCGCCATCTTGGATTGTGAGTCCCCAAAAAGTACCAAATTCAATATAGATAGGCTTCGCCAAATTCTACTGGATTTATTTGAAACTTCTCTTACGTCTTATTCAATCCAATTAAAAACTTTATACAGAAGGGAATTTTGATATCTCTGACAGATCTTTTGTTATAAATTTTTGAAAATGGTATGTAGCGGAATTCCATTTTTTCTTATTTTCAAATTTCCTTCTGTATGAATTTTTTTATTTGTTCAAACATGTTATTAGCCAAATTTTATATCAATTGATCAATAAATAAAAAACTAGTTCACAAATCATTGATCAAAAGTGCAATTTCGAGAAAATCGCATTTGAACGTTTTTTTCAATAAAAATGTTATTGAAACGTGTTACACATGGTTAAAGTCGTCATTACTGGTGTGCTGGGCCTCAACAATGATTTCCAAACTACCAAAGGTGTATGACAGATGTGTACGGAGGAGTAGGGGTTTTGATAGCGACACTAAGATGTTATTTAGGGATAATTTTGCGGCCCAATGGCATGATTCTTGTGCCTTTCTCTTGACCCCCCCCCCCCCCAAAACCCCCACCTCACTAAAAGGCATATTTCAGGGCTATAAACATTCAAAATTGACATTTGGTTAGTAAAATAGTGTTCCTAAATGGATAAACTAACCGAAAAGTACAAAATCGCGATATCGATATTTTGAAGCCTAATTTCAATTTCAGGATTCCCCCCCCCCCACCTCCTTGAACAAAATAATAATGAGCAATGATGGGATGGATGATGATGGTGATGAAAGGAGTAGTCACGTGCTTCTACCGGCTCTCATCTCACAGGTGAAAATGTGGCAATGCAGGGGAAAAGTTGTATTGCCAGGAGCCCTGCTTTAGGAACAAAACAAAACAAAGCAAACTGTAGTTATATTATTATTCCAAACCACAAAAATGGAAGAATTCTCTCCGTCAGGCACAAGAAAGAAAAAACAATCACTATGTATTTCTGACTTTTGCTCTTTTCCAGTGAGGGTAACCTACCGCCCCCCCCCCCCCAATTAAATGCAGCAAATTTGGTCATGAACTTTGTGTTTAACAGGTCTGTGTTTGAGTATACTTTGATTGCAAACGGCCCATCTGTTTGTTGCTTTGTTTAACTGCTTGTTTTTAATTTACCACTTTAACCTAGATTTAATTTGTCGACGTTTCAAGAGCTTTTAATTAGATACAATTAACCCTCCAAAACAAGGACAGCGTGCAGAGTGCTCCAGTGTGTACGAAAGACTATATTTGACTAACGTTTTTCATGTGATTTTCGCCATATTATCAAATTACTAGACACGATACGATGTGACAGCTAGCGCGTTCAGCGTGCACATATTTTGCACCGCCGCCTAGCCTAGCGGCAAATAAGTCATAAAGAATGCCGTATTTTACAAAGCCAATACAGGGGAAATACTAAATTTTGTTCATTGTTTAGCTGTCGCTGTAGAAGTTGATTGTAGTCACTTATTTTGTAGTTATAACTTCGATATCTGTATGAAAGCTCTGGCTTTTTCCGTTTTCAGTTGCAGTAGCACTGTAACAAATCCGCATCATTATCATTATGTCAAGCATTCTTCTCATGCAATGCACCAATCGCCCCACCCTCGACCAGCGTGCAAACTGTGTACATGATTTTCTTTTAGAGTCGCGGAGAAGGGGGGGGGGGTGTCTCAACCTGTTAGCTCTAGTATCTTTGATAGCAACAAGTGAACTAGACAGGAAAAGGTTAGGGGCAGTGAGATTATGGAAAGAGAGAGTGAGAGAGGGGGGGGGGTAGAGAGAGGGGGGGGGGGAGAGAGAGAGAGAGAGAAGAGCGAATGCAGGTTTGTTCTGGGTGAATCGGGAGTTAATTATGTTTGTATATAACAATCAACAAAAGAATCTATTCTCTTTGTCTCGCTCTCCCCGTAGTTTTATTTCTTTTTTCCGAGGCGAAGTTAGCGAAATAATAGACAAAAGCCATCATTTGTAAACTGCTAAGAAAAAAAGAAGTTCCAGTAGAGGCCCATCAAAACGAACTGCTCCTTCTTTGAATAATGAACAAACTAATATATGAACGATACAATCAACCAAACAACCAACCAACCAACCAACCAACCAACCAACCAACCAACCAACAAACCAACCAAACAACCAACCAACCAAACAAACAACCAACCAACCAACCAACCAACCAACAAACAAACAAACAAACCAACAACCAATCAAATAACCAACCAACCAATCAAACAACCAAACAACCAACCAAACAAACAACCAACCAAACAAACAAACAACCAAACAACCAACCAATCAAACAACCATCCAAACAGACAAACAAACAAACAACCAAACAAACAAACAACCAACCAAACAAGCAACCAACCAAACAAACAACCAACCAAACAACCAACTAATCAAACAACCAACCAAGCAAACAAACAACCAAACAAACAACCAAACAACCAACCAAACAACCAAACAACCAGCCAACCAAACAAACAAACAACCAAACAATCAAGCAACCAACCAAATAACCGACCAACCAACCAAATAACCACCTAACAGGCTAATCAATTAATCCACCAGTCAATTAACCAATCAACGAGTTTTACTTCGTTCATCTGACTATATACAAAGATACCCGACACCCGGTCACTTCAGGCTGATGGAGCACAGAGCCAACTCGGTTTTGTCTAGATTTTAGACTGCGTTGTGACTGTAGGATTGAACTGGACCTTGCGCATTGGCCACACCGAAACAAGTCTGTCTCACTAGTTAGAGGGCGGCAAGTCTGTCTGTGGAGGAAAGACAGACTTGTAGCACTGGATCAAAATAGACGCGAAACAGTCTCGACTTAGTGTGTCACGGGCCTTATGAAGCAATTCTACACAATGGCCTTGGCGTTATTTATGTAAGTGATGGTTTGCGCAATACACTGAAGTCATTTAGCCAGATTGCTTTTTTTTGTTTGCTGTTGTTGTTGTTGTTTGACGCTTTCCCAATAATATTTTTCTAAAACCCCCCAAACCGCCTCCCCCTTTTCCCCAAACAACAACTACCAAAAAAGTTTTTGTGACGTTAATGTCCTGCGCAATTTAATTTTTTATTGAAGATATGCTGAATTGACTTTTTTTTTTAATTAGCACTTTGCCATTCAAATAGTTTTGTATTTCGCAATGGGAATTTCAGTGATATTGCACAATTACATGCCAACACCGTGTCCCGTGTCACACAACTTCAATATAGTGTCCTCAAAATAAGATAGTAGAAAATACAAAATTGAAATTATCCAGTTTTATAGAGAGCCGTTTAAGTTGTCGAAGATCAAAAGTGATTTATATTGTGATACATTTTTTTTTTTTTAATCGTGCATAGGTAGCCAAGGGTATGAAGAAATCAGACACATGTAAGAAAGTACGTCTTGCAGAAATTTAATTCCTTCAAACAAATCCTCAAATGTCTATGCCGTGGATGTGTACCGCAATAGAACTGATGAACGATGAGTTGGGGAAGTAGGATCACGAATCCCAGTCTTCTTTTCTCTGTCCTCAGGCGCCACCATCTTGAACAATCTAATAAATAGTCAACGCCAGATCGGTGTCCCGCGTGGTGTCGTCATTTCTGCTCCAATTCCAAGATCCGCGTTCCGCCAATGCGGATGTCACAAATCCCAGACTGGGAGATGTAATGATTATAACAGGACAACAATCACGAACGAACAAGTTTAACACTTAACAGAACAACCCATCAGACTCACACATTTATTATACATAAAGATAAAGATAGAAGTGCAATTACATACAATATTGCATTCAACTACCATCCAACGGCCTTATTCCCACATGCATTCTTCTTCGGGTCCACAACCCGATAGTTACTTTCTAAATACGCTTCAGCCTCAGCCTCTCCTCAAGGTATGTCCCACGAGCGGCCCTATCTTACTGGCTCCTGCTCAACCTAATCTCCGTATCTCAATCTCCCCTCAATGTCTTAATAGCACATTAATATATCACTAGCACAGCAGTCTCTCAATAGCACATTCATATTGCAATAGCATATTAGCATTTCAATAGCACATTAATATCGTAATACAACGTCCCTGTCTGTGGCCAGACTGCCACGACTCAGGTGCTCCCGCTGTCCTGCGCGACAGCTTCACTCCTGCTGGCCTATAGGTAGCCTTCGGCCCAACCCCGGCACAAGTCCTCTCACCGCGGGTGGCTTCTCTGCCCGACCCCGGCACCAGTCATCACTGGAAAACACATCACTCTCCCGACTGCTTTCTTCCATCTGTCTCTTGGGACCTCCTAACTTGCAGTGACTGTAAGCACAGCGCTCTCGCCTCATGCAAACCCCCCAACTCACAACATTTCATGCTTTCCATTAATTGTGGGCCGTGAGTTAATGTTACTCTACCCCCTTCTCCCCGTAACTATTGATCCTCGCTCACTCGCTCGTGACAGCGGGGTCTGTAGCATAATGCTATGTAAGTTTTGAAAAGTACGCATCATATTATAAAGGAAATATGGCCTCCAATCTGGTCATGAAAGGCACTTTAACCGCTGGGTCTTACATTCTACAAAATACATGTATCATCTTACGCATTGTGAGACGTAAGGGGATACCCGGGCACATTTTTAGAGGACTTGGCGTTCGCTATAGCTTTAACATTTTAATTTTGAGTCACAACTAAGTTGAACTGAAGAAATTGCCCGACATGAAGTGAAAAATGTGACCAGAAGTTGCATTCTACGCCGCTCTTGACACATTGCTGGCATAAAGACAACTTTATCACATACGTGTATTCGTAAAGTTGCAAGGCATCTGTCAGAGAGGTTTGTCATAGTTTATTGATTTTAATAATATTGAAACAATGAACTTGATCCTTTAAAGGGGTCTGTAGGCGAGCAATTTTATTGTATTGATAGTAGTGATGTCAATAATCTATGGCTATTCCCTCAGACATACACGACTATTGCACAATAATATACCAGTCATTTGCAGCGAAGCTGTTGTCTGGGCAAGATACATTGCTGGACAATGGGAGCTAATCGAGAGACATGTTTTGCAATTGCCCTTCAGTATCTCCCCAAAATAAGTCAAGAACAGAGGAATAGAAGGCGAGTCTGGGTGAAATTTTTGCTGAGGAAAGGGTACAATTTAACATGAACGCATGGGAGACTGCCTTTATGTTCAATTTGGTGCGATTTCGCTGCAAGAAAGGATTGTGTGGTGTCATGGTTAACATGAGATCAGTAGCAAGACTTAATCACAACACTCGGATAAATAATACAACAGCCATGTTTATGTTGCTGTATACTCAAGTAAACATGATCCACTTGGTCAAATTGACGGGGTTGACTCAGCCACAAGCGGCAACACACGAGCGAAACAGAGAGTGACTGACTTGATCAATCCCTGCTCTGGCTGTTACCTGGACGAGTTCACTGAATGTGTGACCAAGGTTCCATTTAAAACAATTTTAAAATACGTATACCGACCTCTCCTGTCATTAATAGGAAAATTACAAGTTCTCCATGGAGTTTACAAGCTAGTTGGCTAAAAGAATTATCTGCAGTTGTGCGAACACATTTGTGCCGTTTCACGGAGTCCTATCATATTTATTATTTAATCGTGTACGGGGCCATTGTTGTGCTCCTCATTCCGCAATCTTTGTCTTGCGCGAGACCACTTTTGTGCATAGAAATGCAGCCGTACGCCATCCGTTTCCTGCGTTATGTATTGCATTCAACAGGTGCTGAAGTAGAGGGGCTTTTGTGATGCTGTGAATATCGGGGCATGGTTGGTTTTCAGTAAGCACCCTGCCTCTTTAATCGGTTCGGATTACACAGAGACATTATAATATGATTTCAATGTTGTCAGATTGCACGAAACAATTAGTGTAGGCCTATTAACTAATTGAAGCCTTTTGCAATCCGTTGCAATGAAACATTTTTTATACTGCCGGGTAAACAAATAAAATAATACAAATTAAACGCTCAGAAGGTGCAAATATTTCTCATAATAGCAGTACACTTGGGAAAGTGTAAATTGACGAAATATTATGAAAACAACAGAAATATCAATTTGTTTTCCCTTTTTCTTTGCGTTTTATTTTATCGTTTCGGTATTATTCCTTACGCGAGCCTTTGCTACATACAACGTTTTTTCTTTTTGCCATGAGCAGCTTTGATAAAAATTAATAGTAGTAATCACTTTAGCGAACTACAACAACGGAACCTGACATGAAGCTCCGAACATACAATTTTCCCTCCCATAATCCTGTCATGAAAACTTGTTTATTACATCATTAACGTCCACTTGTATTGTTGTCGCTGTCACCATTCCTCTACTCATAAAATGTTTATTACCTCACTAGCGCCCACTGTTAAGCAGTGTTTTAATATGTACGAAACGGAAACAGGAACAGAAACGTAAACAATCCACCAAATAGGAAAAAAAGAACGAGCGTTTCCGTCGGTCCGGAAACGGCATTTTCATTCATAATTTATGAAAACATTCTTTCTTTGTCTCTACTTGAAGGTTTTTGACGTTTCCGTTACAATTTCCGCTTCTGTACACATGGAAACTCAGCTTTAGGCAGTTAAAGTAAAGACAAACTAATCAACTGGGAAGGGATGAGGGCAATGGAGTTATAAAACAACATTTGTCATCTATTATAGCCTACACTTTGTAAATCAATTCAAAAAAGTCGATATTGAACATGTTAATAATACGTCTTTGTGTGTGTGTGTGTGTGTGTGAATGGGCGGAAACAGCATCGATTTATTTGGAAACTGTCCTGTAAATTTGTTTGAAATTCTGCTCACATTTCACACTAAACTATTTGGTAATTTTACAATAATTGTTTTTCTCATTTGTTAGATCAAAGTCTGATTTTGCGTCTGCTTCTTTGAGCTTTAAAAACACACACACACACACACACACACACAAAATAAGTAACTAGACCAATTACTCATTCCAGGAAGACGGGGGGAAGGGGGTGGGGAGGGGTCGGGTGATCTCTGGCGAGATAGTTCCCAAGATGCATTAATTTAAAAAAAAGAAATAGATACGAACATAAACTGAGTTTTTTTCATTTTGTTACATAGCGTTCCTTTTTACCTATCCATGATGCACCCCCCCCCCCCACCCCCGGCATTGACATACACATGTATCTAGGCCTACACACACTTGTGACGGCAGAATGATTGTCTTTCTTTTTCAGACATTATTCTTCATTGTGTTTGGACATTACCAGACTGGACAGCTTATTTGTTGGAATATATAGACATAGATCTAGATCTAGATCTCTGTGATTCACTCCACATCGTGTGCGGCTCGTCCGACACACCACAAATAGCACCAATGGCAGGTATTTTCCATAGCATGTACCAGTGCAATGGTGGAAGGAAGTAAACAAAACGGGCGAGTGACGCCGTGTTCGTCCAACCTACAGCTGATACGGCTGTGGCAATCCGTTGGTTTGGGTTTTTTATTTTTTAATTTTTCCCTGTTACATCGGTACATACTTAATAATATGCTCCTTTCATTCATCCATAAAGTACGTCCGCTCGATTTTGAACTATTTTTACCCCTCCACCACCCCTCTTTCCTTTTTCGACCATGTAGGTTTAGCCTCAGTGTGCTTCCCCCCTCCCCCCCCCCCCAATCCCAAGCATCCATGCAATGTGGATGCCCCCCCCCCCAATTGTAGAACAACCCGATCCACAACAAGTCCAACATAGTGACAGGCCGGGACTAAGATTCGGCCATGTTCTTTCTTTAAGTTATGACTAGTAACTGCCCCATTCTACTAATGGTAACAGAACAAAGGGCACAACTTCAGACCGAAATGAATAATCACAAAAACACTGATGTCGAAATACGTAGGGTCATCCATAAAACTCAGTGATAAATAGATAGATAGGACAGTACACGATGTGCAGTGGTGGGCATCAAGAATTTCTCTGGAAATGATGATATTATGGGCTTATGTGTTCGTGAAAATGAAGGATCGTAGGTAGTCCATTAGAGACACAAAGCAAACTAAAAAAAAATACTTTCCCACTGATTTAAGTCTACAAATCAAAACAGAACCTTCTCTAGGTCGAAAGGAAAACACATGTAAAATTTCATGCCAACCCGAGCAGTGTGAATGGCGCTAGGGTTAGTTTAAAATTCCGCGAGTTTTTTTGTTTTTTGTTTATATTATATAAAGATTCGAATCTAGATTCAACATGAGATATTACTTAAGAAAGTAATTAATCTCGATACCTCCAACACAAATGACTACTTGACTTATGGGCTATAAAATATTGATTTTGCCAGGCCTGTAATAGGGTAGAAATCACTCACTTAACTGTAGAGAAAGTTAAATCTCCTTCGTTTTCAGTAGTTTGCCACGGACAATACAAATACTGAGCTGAGTCTGACACCAGTAGGTCCTTCCAATTGCCAGAAGGGACAGGCGAACTTCTGAAAAAAAAAAAGGAACTTGAAAAAATTCGCAATTACTTCGGTTAGCAAGGTAAGTAGGTGAAGAAAGTCCACATATGGACTCAAAGACCTAGAAACATGTACAATGTACATATACTTTTCAGTTGAGTGGGGAGACTTTAGAGATGAAATGTGTGAATATCCGCTTAACTCGAACGAATGACCGTTCTAATGTTTCTCTAGGTGACTGTGGTAGTTAATTACCTCTGGCTCCCTTTGCCTTGACCCGTCTTATCCAGACCTTATACATGTAGTTGGGTAAGGCAAATCTGCCATGACGACTGGCAGAAAACCATGGCTACTGTCGTGTCAGCAGTGACGGACCTATATTTTTGGGACTTCAGTTTGAACTGTTAAGGAGGCCCATCGTAACCAGCAACGCAACATTCAAACTTCAATCATTAAAAAAAAAGTTTTTTCAGGGCCTTTCCGAGATTACGGAGTCCTGAAGTTTAAATAAGCTTCATTAGTTTCATAGTAGATCCGCCACTGCGTGTCAGACGCAAGAGATATCGACCCATCCCTTGGCCTCAAACGTGGTTGTGGCTTACATCTGACCCATGACCGTATTAAGACCTTTAGAGGCTCTGAGCACTTAAAAGACTTTAGTGCCCACATTATATAGTGTATATTACGTAATTCAAAATAAAATTAAAAAAAGCGAGTCTTACAGTCCAGCAAGTACTTTCATTTTTTCATATAGCCTATTGTGGAGTGCCTCTTTTGTGGACTCTGGTTCAACTGCACCATTTGCAGTTTTGCACTATCCGGTCTATTGTAATTCCGACAATGAAAACTGTCTGTGGTGCCCTTCCCTTCCCTTCCCTTGATGCCCTAAGCACGTGCTTATTTTGCTTAACGTTTAATCCAGCCCTGATCTGACAATGGTACACGAAGAGAAATAGGTGACCATAGCATTAATCATCTTTACTGATTTTTCTACAGATGCGAAATGTTGCAGTTGTGATAATGGCGTTGCTGTTGACCACCGCCAATACTTGCATGACTGCTGCCATTGATAACTCTGAAGATCGTTCGGGGATTACGGTTTGTATACGAGTTTGCTCTTGGTGTCGTCAGGTCTGTGACGACAAAGGTTGCCATCTGCCTGCCAAGTGTCCTAGTCCTCGCTGCACATCGACTTGTTGAAGTGAGTAGACAGGCCGACTGTCAGACAGACACAGCAACAAATAGATAGATAGATCGACAGACAGACAGCTAGACAGACAGACAGACAGACAGACAGACAGATAGATAGATAGATAGATAGATAGATAGATAGATAGATAGATAGATAGATAGATAGATAGATAGATAGATAGATAGATAGATAGATAGATAGATAGATAGATAGATAGATAGATAGATAGATAGATAGATAGATAGATAGATAGATAGATAGATAGATAGATAGATAGATAGATAGATAGAATGAAGTCCATGTACATCGAACTGTGATACTGATAGTCTGAATTTCTTTGAAATCGAGGTAATTTCAAAGTCTGGTTTTTTCCTCTTCTTTATCTCTATTTAATCTTTCTACTGTAATTCAAATTCCCCCACTCCAACGTAACTTCGAATGACCTACCCGCTAAAGAAAATAACGTCGAAACTTTAGTAATCACAAAAGCTCGGTTCAAACACTTTTAGCACCAGTGATCCAGGGGAAGGGAAGCTTTGGGATAATGTAATGTAACCATCAGGCTTGCAACAGGACGGGGTGGGGGTGCGAGTAGGGGATTGTTTCACTGCGTAGTGGTCATTCCAAGCCACTGATAGCAAAGTCAGCCAACAGGTAGGATAACGCAGTAGCTCTGCAGTCTTGCATCTGAACATCATACATGATGGAACGTCATCATCGATTGGTGACTGTCACGAGTGGAGTGAGTGCAATTAAGGGGATTGCTACAGAGCGGGTGTAGAGTAAGAAGGGCTCACGGCAGACAGGTAGGGAAAGACGTGAAAGGAAGAGAGTAAAATTAACGCACGAAGACAAGTAAGGAAAGCGTGCATGTTATGAGTGGTGGGGGTCTGAATGGGGCGAAAGCGCTGTATTACTATCACTGCAAGTTAGAAGGTCCTACTGAACGGACGCTAGTAAGAGCCCAGCGGGCGAACATAAGGGGAGCAGTCAGAAGACGGATGAGAGTGTTTTTCCAGTGATGACTGGTGCCGAGGTCGGGCCAAAGAGCGCCGCCTACGGTGATAGGCCAGCATAGGGCCGGAGGCCACACATGGGCCAGAAGTGAGGCTGTCAGTGCAGGACAGTAGAGGCACATAAAGTCGTGGCAGTCAGGCCACGGACAGGGACGTAGATATGAGCGTGAATGTGATAATGTACTATTGCCATGTTGATGGGCTAGTGAACTGATACTGTACTAGTGCCATGTTGATGGGCTATTGAAATGATAATGTGTTATTGCCCTGCGGAGATGCGAGTGGAATGCTAAGGTGTATGACAATAGGAAGGTGATGTTGAGCGATTGCGGTGCCAGTGAATTATTAATGTGCTATTAAGACCCTGAGGGGAGAGGCTGAGGCCGAAGTGCCTTTAGGAGTAACTACCGGGTTGTGGATCCGAGGGAGAGTGTATGTGAGAATAAGGCCGTTGTACGGCAGTTAATTTCAATAATATAATGTATGTAATTGCGCTATTATCTGTATAATTATGTTTAATAAATGTGTGAGTCTGATGGATTGTTCTGTTAAGTGTTAAACTTGTTTGTTCGTGATTGTTGTCCTGTCATAACTTATTACATCTCCCAGTCTAGGATTTGTGACAGTGACGTCCCCATTGCACTCGCTTAGTACTGTAATACAATATACCTGCTTAAACTGTTAAACAGTACATGCTGCCAAGATAAAGACAGGTAACAGAGTTTGCTGGCTGGAACGACAAGCCCAAGGCATTTGATGCTGCTTTCATGTTTTACCACTATGGAAGGGTGTCACGATTAAGGTTGATGACCTTGTACGCCACGAGTATAGAGGGGGTAAACTTGGTAGGGGAGAAGGGGAGTTTTTTAAGTTTTTGACTAGCATGAAAGATTACTATCACGAGGAAGGTCGGTGGCCTTGTGCGCCACGAGTCTAGGGGGGGGGGTGAGCTTAGCAGGGGAAAACACGGTTTTTAACATTGTTGACGAGCGTGGATAGATACACACGACTCGCTTTAAACTAGTCGCGTGTGCAAAAACCTCGGGAGTATAAGTAGAGGAGAAGCTCGACACACGTGGTTCCCAAGTTATTCATTCCTAAAGGAAGACGCAGCGAGAAGTGGTCCGGGCGACAGGTGGAAGGTCGTGCCATGGGGACCAGGGGTGTTAAGTATGTGAGGGATCTATGAGGTTCCCAAGTTATTCATTCCTAAAGGAAGACGCAGCGAGAAGTGGTCCGGGCGACAGGTGGAAGGTCGTGCCATGGGGACCAGGGGTGTTAAGTATGTGAGGGATCTATGAGATTCCCAAAGTTATTCATTCCTAAAGGAAGACGCAGAATTTATCGGTCCGGGCGACAAGTGGAAGGTCGTGCCAGTGGGGACCAGAAGTGTTAGGTGTGTGAGGGATCCATGATGTTCACATTTATTTCCCAATAAGAAGAATTTATCGGTCCGGGCGACCAGTGGAAGGTCGTGCCATGGGGACCAGAAGTTGAGGAGTTCTGATGATAGGATGGGAACCCATCAGAAGCTCGTGAATCTACGATGGCGGGTGTGAACCGTCGGTGTGCTGTGTGTTTGCAAGTTGAAGAGTCTTGAGGACGGGATGTTGAGAACCCCTCAAGGAACAAGTAATCTACGATGGCGGGTGTGAACTGTGTGTTCTTATTTGTGTGAAGCCAGGGGCGTCTGTTTCCCCTTTTATCGTCGAAATTAAAGATCTAGAAAGGATTGTGTGAACTCTGGAGAAGTGAAACTGCATCAACGAGGAGGGCAGCTGTTGACAGAGACTATTAAGTATACGTAGTTAAGTTTATAGACAGAGGGATTAGATCTAGATGTGAAACGGGGAATAGATAATAGCCATGATCCCCAAAAGTAAATTTGATGTATCTCTGTTTTTGTGATTATGTATGTGATTATCATGAGTTGAATGTTTTGACATAAGTTTTGTCATGCATTTGTAACAGGGGCTACGGGACGGGTAAACCGAGCGGTTCTTTCCCTATCTATAGCTATCTAATCTGACACCAAATAATGTAACACAGGACGAGATGAGCGGGGCTCTCTACACAGTCAAACATACAAACAAAACTATCAGGTTTTGAGAGGACAACAATTTTATTAAAAGGAAAAGAACAAATCAAATAATAAACACAATACAATAAACCACAATAAACCAGGACAATACAATAAACAAGACATTACGATAAACACGAGACAATAAACCAGACATTAAACCCAAGACAATAAACAAGACATTAAACCCAACCGATAGGCGCGCTGAAGAAGAACCAAAAATAACAGGAATTAACAGCACGCCGCATCAGTTAATCATTACATCATGCTAAAACAAGAGAATGCATCAAAAGAAAACATAAAAGTTAATAATAACCATATTCACATTGTAAACTAAATAATATGGGGAAGGTCTAGTATGTCTATCAAACAGTAACGCATAACTTACATTGTGAGCACTCCAGGGGAGATAACTCGAGTATAAAATGCAAGCCTACCAAGTAACATGTTTACTTCCCTTGGCTTAACTATAGGCTGACATAGGGCTATCCCACACGTTATAATTCTTATATTATAACAACGGCCATTATTCTAGATCAGGAAGAAAACTTAATTTGATTCCAGACAAGATAACATTAAGTCTTACATGTGTATACGCGCACCCTGTACGCATCAAATCTATCCTAGTTATGGAATGAGCTGGAGTTAAACTAACTACAATAAAATACAGTCTGCTGAGTCTACACACTCATACCACAGAACTGCCCGTGCTAGGTGACTCAATAAAAGACAATCCCATCTACTTACTTAGCCCACCCACGCACAACGTAGTATCCCTTAATTAACAATTACCATCATAATTAGCAGAGGATAGCAATAGCCAACTGGATCTACTCATTAAGTCAAAATTAATTGACTTAGGCCCCATTAGCCAACCCAGCTCAATTCCGCACATGCTAGATTATTAATATTACACAAAAACCCTAGTCCATACTGCCACAGGCCTATCTCAACTCAGAGCCAAACTTATCCCTTTCCTATCCTCTGGATATAATACCAAACTCCTTACTCATAAAGTCATAGGAGTATCTCTAGGTGGACCAACCCACATAGCCTACATGTAATAAGTCAACACCTAAGTCTCAACCAACAATAGCAAGTTATAGTCTCCCACTACAAGTGGTATGATAATCATGGCATAAAGCCAAACCCAACTACATGGTACAACTACAAGACTGAACAGTCAAGTCAACCCACTTGTATTACCTCCAACAATACTGATATACCTAAAACGTTCCCACACATTCAGTGAACTAATTATATAATGCAACAAAATAATATCATAATAATGATGACATATATATCATAGGTCTACTGGGCAAGCAACACCCATAACCCCTATGATTGAGTTTAACGTCAATGCATCTAATCTCTCCATTACAACAGAGTCCAATTACATCAGTCAGTGTGTCAAAGGAACAGACAATGAGCACCTACAAAGGATGCCATAAAAGTATGACACCTGATGCATAGACAATGCATCTATACACCTAGCATAGGCCTTTCCCTTCAGGATTCATCTTATCAACAACCAAAGTTCAAGGTTCGACCCTCAAAAGTTTCTAAGTCCGACCTAACCAGTACAAATTGAAGAAAATCAACTTAACACCTATGTAGCGAACATACTAATTCAATAATAAACATATAATAAATTAAGAAATTAAAGTAAATAATCATCATCCTTTAGTATAATGCCGATATCTGAGATCCCAAATGCTGTTTAAGTGTGGTAGCCACTGTAAACAGTCAGCCAGGATTGTTATTGTTGTTTGGGTCAAGCTTCCGTTTCCGGAAGCTATTAGCTAACCAATCCCGGTCTTGATTTGACTCGCTTGACCAAAAGTCATGTGATCATGCCTGCTAGCGTCTGCTGTGACCTACTCACGGCTCACACGCGTGCTCTGCAAATCCAACACCTCTCTCTTCATCTTAACTGGTCTACTCATTATCATAAAGTCCATAATGACTACGGCATCAATAAAGGTAACGAAAAGGCACACAAGACAAATCTACACATACATCATAGTCACACTGCTGATTTAAAGGAACCTAGAAATAATCATCCAACAACAACCTTACAACCCACGGAAGGACAAGTTAAAGTAAAGAAATAACTTGGTTATAATTCTTGCCCGTTACTCTCTCTCTCTCTCTCTGTGACGTCTGTCCCTAAGAAGGACACGTTGAGCCTGAATGGCACCAACTGCAGATTAAGAATAACGATCTAGATCTGTCTATCTCTGATCCAAGCAGCGGGACTTAGACCACACCCTCCAGTAGTACTATTTGTTAGCACTTCACATAAAATCAGTCCGTCACAAATTACAGTTAAATGTTTCCATTTAATTACATGAACTAATCATGCGCGCTAGCGTTGATAGCATTCTTAGAACAATCTTACAGTTACACTCTCTCTCTCTGCAGGATACTGATAGATCTATACTAAGATAGAAACTTAGTAAGATAAACTTTACCATAGATTGTTAGCTGCTAGCCTGATTGCCTAACCAAGCTGAACAAAGTTCATCAAACCTCCAAGTATAATCCAATCATTATTATTTCACATCATCTAAATATTATTAAATACCAGAACTAAAATAATGGGTACAACTTACGTGAACTAACCAAATGAATTCACACTTGAACTACATCATCAGAGCTGGCACTTCACAAATCTTGAAATATAAATTATACAACTTCTTTTACTTTTATGTTAGTCTGGACACAATGACACGTCCTGCTGTCTTGAAGACTTGGGTGGAACTGACTGACCCACGCTTTCATCTAAGCGTCACCCAAACACGCGCAACCCATTCACTCCTTACAGTTCACTAAGTGCAAATTCTAATAAAACATTAAAACAAATAAAAACATTTTTAAAGACCACCATCTTGCTCGTGTATGTTCCAAATACACTATCTTAAGGAAATATTACTTAACAAGATAAAAACTAAACAAAACTTACAATGTAGTAATACATAACAAGGTTCTACTTCTGGCACCAGGGATGGTCACTTAAATTGACCAATCCTGGACAATACAGACCACGCTAAGACTATGATTTAAAATTGGCGCATTGAGTACATCGAGTGCTCATCCCTGGCCGATCGAGTTTTCACTCGTGACGGCAATGGCGAATATGGCAGTATTCTTTAATTGTTTAACGTCCCCATAAAGGCAATTGGAGACTGTCGGGGTATCTGGGAGGTGGCGGGATCTTAGTTGTTTCAGTCCTTGGCACTCCGCAAGTATGTGCTCGACTGTCTCTTGCGGGGACCCGCAGTGCCGGCATATTGGCTCACGAAGTGGGTTGAAACGGTTTAGATGTGCGTTCAACTGGACATGTCCCGTCCTCATACGCTGTATGATAGTCGCGTATTTTCGCTCTAGTGTCAAAATCGGGTCTTTGATGTCTGGTTTGGTTTGATTATGATACACCCTACGTCCTTTATCCGAGTTTGCCCATTGATGTAGCCATTTCCTGCGTCCGTGAGCGCGGATTCTGGCTCGGGCTGCTGGGTAAGACGTTGGGTGCTTTGGCTGTTCGCCTCTGGTACCCTGTTTCGCTAGGCTATCTGCAACCTCGTTGCCCCGGATTCCTATGTGCGCGGGGATCCACTGGAGGTGGACCTCGACACCGTATCCACTTATGATCTGGTGGCAGATATGTCTGATTTTATCTGCGCCATGTGCCTCGAGCTTATGGTTGAGCGATTGGACGGCCATCAGTGTGGCCCTTGAGTCTGAGAACACAACAATATCTTCTGGCGATACTGTTCCGTTTTCAAAGCCGTTGAAAACCGTAGTCAGTGTTCTCCAAATCGCTGTCGCCTCAGCGTCGAAGTTGGAGCCATTCGCCCCGCATGGCCCATAGATCTTATCGGTGTCGGTGCCGTCAGGGTAGTAGATTATTGCCCCGTACCCCGCATTCGTAGTCGCCTGTACTGCCGAACCGTCAGTATAAGCCTTAATCATGTGTGCTGGGTACGAGTCAATGGTTTCGCCAGCTGCCGTTTTCAGAATCGTGGGATTGACCTCCTTAGTCACGTTTGTGTCTAGAAGCGTGGTTTTGACCACTGGGGGTTTCAGGGAGGCGTGAGGTGGCTCTTTCGTCCATAACCGAAGGGGCATTCTGTCTTGTTCTAGCCCATACTCCTCAGTTAGCCGTTTGGCCTCGCCCAGGAACGACTTCTTCTGGAGTATTTTCGGTGGCGGGTCGATTTCGATCGCCTCCCGCGCCGGGTAGTCCGGCTCGAGCCTTTTTAGCCTCTCGTACTGCTGTAGTACGCTTCCTTCCCTTCTGTTTGCCAGTGGTTCCACATTGGTCATGATTTCGAGAGCATTCGTAGGAGTGGTTTTGAGGCAGCCTGTTATGAGTCTCAAGGCGCTGTTCTGAACTCGGTCCAGTGCCGACAGCGTTCGGTCGCTGGCCATTGGTTGCAGTGGTAGGCTATATTCTAGTCCTGCTCGGACGTAGGCTAGATATAGCTGTCTGAGAACCTTCCCAGTGGCACCCCAGTTGGTACTGGCGAGCGTTTTTAACAGTGTCAATCGCCTCCTAGCCTCAGTCTCGAGCTTGCTGACGTGCGCCTGCAAGTTGAGCCTGCTGTCAAGTTCAACTCCCAGGTATCGTGGTGCGTTTTCCCTTTTGATTGTCTGGCCATTGATCTTAAGATTGATGGCGGCTTTCTGGGCGTGTTTTCCGTTGGTGAAGAGTTGATAAACGGTCTTATCGACGTTTATCTCCATCTTCCACAATCGGCAGTAGCAGGCAAGCGTCGCGAGGTCCCGGTTAAGGTCTCGCTGTAACCATTGGACATGCTTTCCTGTCTTCCAGATTACCATATCGTCGGCATACATCGCTTTTTCGCATCTCAGGTGTTGGGTAAGGTCGCTGGTGTACGCCGCAAAGAGCGTGCAGCTCAACGCTGAACCTTGCGGTAGGCCATTCTCCATGGTGAGTTGGCTTGAGGTCTGTCCGTTCACTCTGGTGCGGACTGTTCGATTGTGAAGGAAATCTTTTACCCATGCATATAAGTTTCCTTTGACCTCCGCCTTGAGTAATTTAAGGAGTAGCCCACCTTTACACACCTTATCGTACGCTTGTTTGAGATCGACGAATACGGCGATAGTATGCTCCCGCCTATGGAAACCATTATTGACCGCTTGGGTCAATCGGATAAGCTGGTCCATCGTCTGCCTGCCACTACGGAAGCCCGCCTGGTGTCTGTCTAGAAGACCGCGCTCTTCTAGATACCAGGTCAGCCGGTAGTTAACCATCCTCTCCCCTACTTTGCAGATGCAAGAGGTAAGGGATATTGGCCTATAATGTGATGGCTCGGTACCATCTTTGCCTGATTTCGGGATAGCTGACACCACTGCCTTTTTCCAGTTAATAGGGAGTTTTCCTTGATGCCATGTTCTATTTATTAAGGCTAGGAGCCATTTCTTTGCCGTGTGGCCCATCTGGAGCAACATCTCGTTGGAGATTTTGTCCGGGCCTGGCGCTTTACGATTTTTACACTTGCCAAGTGCTCTCTCCAGTTCCTCTAGGGTAAACTCACTGTTAAAGCCATCGTAATCGCTGTCTACCTGCGACTTTTCGAGCTGACGCCTGACCTTACGGAGCCCCTTGTCCGTATTCGTAGCTCTGCCACTCTTATTTGTACTGGCAAAGTGTCGGTTAAGCATGATTGCACGCTTATGGTCTGTCACCGCGACCGTCCCGTTTGCCCGTATCGGAGCGACATTCTTCACTCTTTGCCCCCGATTAAGGCGGTTCAGGACGGTCCACGCTCGGCCACCACTCGGGTCCACGTTCAGAGACTCGCACAGGTTTAACCACTTTGCCCTTTTGGTGTTTCTAGACAGTAGTTTGACTTTAGCGGTCAATCTGTTGTACTCGGTCCTGGCCGCCGTGCTCGTTTTTGCTTTTCTTCTCGCCCTCTTACGCTGTCGGACCGCCTGTTCAAGTTCCTTTGACCAGGGCAAGCGATTTAGGGGCTGCAGTCCACGCGGAATACTCCGCTTAGCAGCTGCGAGCACGGCCGTAGTCAGTACGGCGTTGGCTTCGTCAATAGAACCCTCGTTGGGGTCCAGCTCGTTCAGAGTTAAACCTAAAATCTCTCTGAACTCTTCCCATCTACCTCGCTTGTAATTCCAGTTTAAACGTTTGTCCTTCTTCTTAGCTGTTTTGGTCTGGATTTGTACGAGGAGAGGAAGGTGGTCGCTACCTACGTCCTCGAGGACTGTGTAGCTATGTCTGGTAACGAGGTCAGCAGATAGAAGCGTAATGTCGGGCCGACTCTCCGCGCCGTTTGCACGATGCAGGCAAGTAGGCGTGGAGGCGCTTGATTGTATCCGGACCAGGTTCGAACTTAGGAGGAGATCTTCGACATTTCTTCCTGCGATGTTCGTCGATTCTGGGGCATATCCCATTTCAGGGCTTCGTGCGTTGAAGTCTCCTCCTATGATGGTATTTATAAAGGTAGCCTCTGTCAACCCTAGGTCGCAGGGGACCTTTGGGGGATTGTACACGTTCGTGATGGTAAAGGACAGGCCGTCCTTCCATACTGTAAGAGTGAGGGTATCAGTTTCACCCTTGCTCGTCAGGGCGTGTTGCCTCACGGCCGTAATATCATTACGGACCAATGTGGCAATGCCTCTGCACTTGGTACACGAGCAGGTGTATATGGTATACCCTGTGACGTGCGCGCCTCTCCCATTCAGTAGAGTCTCTTGAAGCAGAGCTACATGTATATGTTTTGCCTTTAGGAGCTTAGTCAGCTCCAAGACCTTCGGGCGAAGGCCGCAGACGTTAAGCTGCAACATGTTAAGTGTCGCAGGGGGATCCCTCGCCGCTAGGGTCCCCTTCTTGGTTTTCACACACGCATTCACACTCGCATTCGGACACAGGTCACCAGTAGCATACTTGCGCAAGGGGACCTGGCAACTGCCATCCTCCCTACGGAGAATATGTCTGGGTTTCTCAGCCCCACGTTTATATTTGCCATATTTTACCATCATGATTAGTGGGTGTTTGTTACTGCTTGAGCCCCTTTCAGACAAATGGAGGCTGATGACAGCCTGACCGACTGATTCGTATCACGCCGTGACCAGAATCTCACTCTCTCATCCGCCAGCGTGCGGTCGTTGTCTCGTTTAAGTCATTGTCATGTAGTGCTTGCTGCACGACTTATCGAAGGATCGATCTGATCAGTCCCCGGCCCTCAATCGGGGACTGCCACCACTGCATTGAGTACATCAGTTGGCAATGTTACTCAACACTTGCATGACTCATCTCAGTGCGTGATAAACAATAAGGGGAGATTATCTATGGTTTCTGTGTGGTTACTTCCCCTTGACCACGTCTAGTGGTCCAGCTGATCAAAATAACGGGTTTATCTCCCTTTCACTACAATGAGCTATGTTCTCAGCCCTGTAATGGTTCACCCCATTACACATTTATAATTAAATATCGTTTAATTTAAATCTCACTCCATGTGTCCGTTGATCGCTGGTCTGCTTGCTTGGCTTGTTAGCTGGGTTTGAAAGGTAAATAAGTTAGGTACTCATCACACACGTGGTCGTGACCATCTTCACGCACGTGATCGTGACAATTGGGGGCTCGTCCGGGATCTAAATCATTGTGACATACGAGTAATTGATATAAACTTCGAATTGATAGGATCAAACTCGTCCGGGATCTGAAATTTGAATTGATAGGATATAACTCGTCCGGGATTTGAAAGTTGATTTGAAATTGATTTGAATTGATGTGAATAAGTAGGACGTGAATCGTCCGGGATTTGAATTTTGAATTGATAGGATCTAACTCGTCCGGGATCTGATCGTAAATAAATAGGACGCATATAATTCGTCCGGGATCTAAACTGTTAGGACACAAACGAGTGTTTTCACGATTGTAGAAATATTTTTGTAAGTCAGACCAGCGGCCATGGAGATAAATACCTTTCTAACGTCACCGAGACCGGAGGATTTGTTAACCTTCAGGAAACCGGAGTTATTGACGATTAGTAAGAGATTAGGACTCGATTATGTAAAAGCCAACTTAAGAAAAGCAGAAATATCGAGATATATTGCGGAGTATTATGTGGATGATGATGTGTTCGAAGAAAACGACCTAGCTCAGTTTGAAACTATGGCATCAGTAACTGAAGTTAATATTGAGTTACAGAAAGAGAAGATACGGATCGAGCTAGAGCAGAAAAAGCTAGAACACGAGGCACGGGAGAAAGATAAAGATAGACAGGCGCAAGAAAAAGAAAAAGAAAGAGATAGACAGGCGCAAGAAAAAGAAAAAGAACGGGAAAGACAATATGAGCTAGAAAAAGCCAGATTGGGTGTTACTAGTAGATCACATGAACCTAGTTTTCTAGCGAGTAGAGAAGTAAGATTGGTTCCCCCCTTTAATGAGAGGGAAGTGGATAAATACTTCCAACATTTTGAGAAGGTGGCCCTTAGTCTGAACTGGCCCAAACAACATTGGCCATTAATGTTACAGAGTGTAATAAGGGGTAAAGCTCAACAGACCTTTTCGGCCCTTTCCATGGAAGACGCGGGGAATTATGACCGTGTGAAGGACGCGATATTAAAAGCCTATGAATTAGTGCCGGAAGCCTATCGGCAAAAGTTCCAATATTATAAAAAAATTGACAGTCAAACCTATATTGAGTTTGCTCATGAAAAAGAGGTATTTTTTGAGAGATGGTGTTCCTCGATGGAAGTATGTAAAGATTATGAAAAGCTTAAACAGCTTATATTACTAGAGGATTTCAAAACGGGAATCCGTGATGAGGTAAAGACGTACCTCAATGAGAAAGAGACCAAGACGTTGCGAGATGCCGCAAAACTGGCTGATGAGTTTGCATTAACTCATAAAAGTAGATTTGGACTTAGTAGACCTGGTAGAGTTCCGGATAGGAGGTCCGTAAATGATACTGCTGGCGATCCGAGGGGAGTCAAAATGGAATTCCCGCGGAGATCCAGTAGTTTCGATGGGAGAAGACCTGGTCCTAGTGGGAAAGATTATCATTTCCAGGGAAGAGATTGGAGGAACGAGGGATCAAGATGTAATAACTGCGGGAGATTAGGCCATAGAAGCTGGGATTGTCGTGCTCTTGGAAAAAAGAAGACTGGCCCTATAGCTTTTGTGGGAAGACCGAAAGTTATAAACGCTCCACAGCCTCGTAACCCAGTGAAGTTAGAGACCATAAGGGAAGAGTTTCTGCCATTTGTGTCAGAAGGTCTAGTGTCCCTTGGGGAAAATTCCACCCCCATACCATTAAAAATATTGCGGGATACTGGATGTTCCCAGTCCCTCCTGTCAGATAATGTTCTAGATTTTAATGATGATTCAAATACTGGAGAAGTTAGTCTTATACAGGGTATAGAGGGAGTCTTTAGCTCTGTACCTTTGCATAAAATTTATTTGAAGTCAGACTTTATAACAGGTCGAGTGGTAGTTGGACTTAAGTCTGGTTTGCCAATAGAGGGAGTATCTCTATTGTTAGGAAATGATCTTGCCGGTGCTAGGAAAATACCTACTGTGCAGTTGACTTCAAAACCTAGTACTGATGACGAAAGTGAAGATACAAATATATATCCTTCATGTGCGGTGACTCGAGCTATGGCTAAAAAGAAAGAGCAGTCAGATGACAGTGAAGAGAATTACAAAAAAGATAGGTCGACGGAATCCAGTGTAGATAATTCTTGTGATCTTTCTAATACTTTTCTAGGATCCATATTACATGAAGATGATGTCAGTCATTCCGATGTTATGCGGGAAGATAAGAATTTATCATATGATAGAGACCAGTTAATTAAAGAACAAGGCTTAGATCCTAGCTTACAGCCATTGCAGGATCAAGTTCTGAGCGACGAAGAACTTAATAAAGTACAAAAAGGGTACTTCATAAAAGATGGAGTACTTATGAGAAAATGGAGACCCATTGATGTCCGCGCAACGGAAGAGTGGGCGGTTGTTTATCAAGTTGTGGTTCCAAAACCATATAGGCACGAGATACTTGCCATGGCCCATAATTTACCTCTGGGTGGCCATTTGGGTATAAGGAAAACAAATGATAGGATAATGAGACATTTTTTTTGGCCAGGAATTAACAAGGATGTGGCTTATTTTTGTAATACATGTAACACATGTCAAATAGTGGGAAAACCAAATGCTGGAAAAAGAATGGCCCCTTTACAGCCAATTCCAATTTGTGGGGAGCCCTTTTCTAAGGTTATCGTTGATTGCGTTGGTCCTTTGCCAAAGACCAGCTCAGGAAATCAATATTTATTAACCATAATGTGTACATCCACTAGATTTCCTGAGGCGATTCCTCTTAGAAATATTAAGACACAGAGTATTGTGAAAGCTCTGGTAAAGTTTTTTACTTTATTTGGATTGCCCAAAGAAATACAGTCTGATCAGGGCAGTAACTTTATGTCGAGACTGTTTAAACAAGTTATTGGTGAACTGGGGACAAGACAAATTAAGTCGTCTGCGTACCACCCAGAATCTCAGGGAGCTTTAGAGAGATTCCACGCTACTTCAAAGAATATGATGAGAACATATTGCAATGACAGCGAGAAAAATTGGGACGAAGGAATACATTTGCTGTTGTTTGCAGCTAGAAAGTCAGTTCAAGAATCACTAGGATTTAGTCCTTTTGAGTTAGTGTTTGGACATAATGTTCGCGGGCCGTTGGCTCTGTTAAAAGAAAAATGGATCGGTGATGATCCTCAAATGAATGTATTAGATTATGTGCAGAAGTTTAGAGATAGGCTGCATAAGGCTTGTGAATTAGCAAAAGAGAATTTGGGATGTGCCCAAGAGAAAATGAAATTTTGGTATGACCGGAAGGCCAGGACAAGAAGTTTTAAACCTGGAGATAAGGTCCTTGTTTTATTTCCCCTGGAGTCAAATCCTCTCCAGGCTAGATTTTATGGACCCTGTGTAATTGAGAAAAAAATTAATGATCTCAATTATATTATAAAAACTCCAGATAGGAGAAAGAGTACACAGTTGTATCATGAAAAGCCAGTTGAGATTGTTGCTGTAGTGAATGAAGTAGATAATGATATTGAGTCACAAGAAGAGACTCAAGATGTACATCTCAGACGTGATGTGATATCCCCTAAGTTGTCAGATTCTGAGATTTTACAGAATATGGATGGGAAATTACATTATGTGAAATTGCGTCCAAGAGAGCGGTTGAAAAGATTTGGTGTGAGATATCCAGATTTATTTTCTAATGTTGCAGGAATGTGATTTACATATTATACATGTGAAAGAGAGAGAGAAAGTGATGGCTGATTGCCTTTCCAGATGTCATTGATGTTATGTATTTGGATTATGTTTACCCTTCTTATTTGAATGAAATTTTTTTGAAATGAATTTCTTGTAAAAATTTTGCTCTAGGGATCAAAATTTTGTTTTGTGGGAAGGAGGTGTCACGATTAAGGTTGATGACCTTGTACGCCACGAGTATAGAGGGGGTAAACTTGGTAGGGGAGAAGGGGAGTTTTTTAAGTTGTTGACTAGCATGAAAGATTACTATCACGAGGAAGGTCGGTGGCCTTGTGCGCCACGAGTCTAGGGGGGGGGGTGAGCTTAGCAGGGGAAAACACGGTTTTTAACATTGTTGACGAGCGTGGATAGATACACACGACTCGCTTTAAACTAGTCGCGTGTGCAAAAACCTCGGGAGTATAAGTAGAGGAGAAGCTCGAGACACGTGGTTCCCAAGTTATTCATTCCTAAAGGAAGACACAGCGACAGGTGGAAGGTCGTGCCATGGGGACCAGGGGTGTTAAGTATGTGAGGGATCTATGAGGTTCCCAAGTTATTCATTCCTAAAGGAAGACGCAGCGAGAAGTGGTCCGGGCGACAGGTGGAAGGTCGTGCCATGGGGACCAGGGGTGTTAAGAATGTGAGGGATCTATGAGGTTCCCAAGTTATTCATTCCTAAAGGAAGACGCAGCGAGAAGTGGTCCGGGCGACAGGTGGAAGGTCGTGCCATGGGGACCAGGGGTGTTAAGTATGTGAGGGATCTATGAGGTTCCCAAAGTTATTCATTCCTAAAGGAAGACGCAGAATTTATCGGTCCGGGCGACAAGTGGAAGGTCGTGCCAGTGGGGACCAGAAGTGTTAGGTGTGTGAGGGATCCATGATGTTCACATTTATTTCCCAATAAGAAGAATTTATCGGTCCGGGCGACCAGTGGAAGGTCGTGCCATGGGGACCAGAAGTTGAGGAGTTCTGATGATAGGATGGGAACCCATCAGAAGCTCGTGAATCTACGATGGCGGGTGTGAACCGTCGGTGTGCTGTGTGTTTGCAAGTTGAAGAGTCTTGAGGACGGGATGTTGAGAACCCCTCAAGGAACAAGTAATCTACGATGGCGGGTGTGAACTGTGTGTTCTTATTTGTGTGAAGCCAGGGGCGTCTGTTTCCCCTTTTATCGTCGAAATTAAAGATCTAGAAAGGATTGTGTGAACTCTGGAGAAGTGAAACTGCATCAACGAGGAGGGCAGCTGTTGACAGAGACTATTAAGTATACGTAGTTAAGTTTATAGACAGAGGGATTAGATCTAGATGTGAAACGGGGAATAGATAATAGCCATGATCCCCAAAAGTAAATTTGAAGTATCTCTGTTTTTGTGATTATGTATGTGATTATCATGAGTTGAATGTTTTGACATAAGTTTTGTCATGCATTTATAATTAAATATCGTTTAATTTAAATCTCACTCCATGTGTCCGTTGATCGCTGGTCTGCTTGCTTGGCTTGTTAGCTGGGTTTGAAAGGTAAATAAGTTAGGTACTCATCACACACGTGGTCGTGACCATCTTCACGCACGTGATCGTGACAAGGGTCACGTCTAGAAAAAGAGTAATTAATCAAAGGAGCTCTGGGAGGAAGTGGGTGGGGTTGTGTGTCTCGGGAAAGGGATATACTGAACTTATCTGTATGTTATGGGGCAAATTTCATAATAATGGTTATTTCTCTAGTCAGGGGTAAATCGAAAACGAATCGGTTTCAGTTGGAAGGTGTCCTTGTGTTTAACCCTTTTGCTACCAGAAAAATGGCAGAAAGACAGCAGGGAGTAGACAACGCCCGGTGTATAAAGCTTCAAGACAGTTTTAGCAGTTGTAATTTTTTGGTTGATTTAGTTTAAATACATGTACACATGTATTGTGGAAATTAAAACAACAACCAAAAAAAAAAACAACTTACATCACCTTGAGTTTTTGTCGGAACTGCAGGCGAGTGATAAATTTCTGTGTACACTGTTGATACTGTATGTAGTTTAGAGAGTTAATAGAGCGTTGTGCTGTACATGCAAAGGGTCCTCTACGTTGCTCAAAACCGACAGCGCTGCTTTGCATAATTCTCTAAGCACAGGCGTTCTAAAGCAGAATAGAATAGTTTGACCATCCACTGCTCAGAAGAGTGCATGTATAATGGAAACTCAGCTGACCAAAAGACCCGAGACACGTTATGTTACAGATCTGTCAGCAAAACTACCACTTCAAAAAGGTAACCTTAAGGGCCAGGTATACCCATGCTTGGTAAAGACAAACTGAAACAGTCACTCAGTCAAACAATTTCCACAAACAACACAAATACAAACACTGTGCCAGTGTGTTTGGGGTTGGGAAGTCTGCAAGAAGGGATGTAGTTACATGTACAGTATAGGGCAAACAGCATAATAATGGTTCCCTTCTCTGCTCGTTGGTCAATCAAACATGGGTAAATTGATGTCTGGACAATGTGCTTGGGCATGACATCGCTAAAGACAGAAAGGACCCGTCAGTGGATCTCAAAATTAATAACCTCCAATGAAAATGAAAATCAAAAACCACACACTATTGGTATAGATCTTAGAATGAACATTTTATTTCCATGGCAGTTCATTACTGATCATGCCTATTTGATACCAGAAACACTGAAGTGATTGCAGGGTAAATATATGTATCATGTTTTAATTTATGAACCAGCATTGTTATACATGGCAATATTGACAATTTACCTGTAGAAGAACAATGTGTAGAAACTTCATCAAACACACTGATGGGTGCCATCTCACAGAAAATATTTTGTTGTGTTAATATATGCAAGAAAAGTTCATTCACAACAAACTTTACTCTCTCATGCACTGGTTTCTGTGATATAATTTAAAAACAAGAACAAAAAAGGACTCTGTTGGTCTTATTTTTTTACATACATGCAATATAAGAAACATCAACTTCAAACACAGGATACCTTATTTTCACCATCACAATTACACAATAATTTTGTTTGAGCATCATTGTAATTTTACGGAGCATTATTGTAATTTTACGGAACAGTTTCACATGAACACTTTGTAACATCAACAATGTTAGAAGTACACTGTTTTCACACTTTCAGATTACACTTCTTCATCTCAACAATGGCACAAAAATTTTACGAAGATACCTTTGCCAGCAAAAAATGACTTGCTCACTCTACTAGTACATGAATGATGTTGATGGACATGGAGATTGTGTTTATTTTTGGTTTTTTTTTTCATATTAACATTTCCCACATCTCCTATAAGTATGAGCTTCCACGCTTCTGTCTATTCTTTCACATGCTGTGTGTGTGTATGTATATGTATATATGTCTATATATTTGTTAAACACAACCATCGCAAGTAAATGAGACGTTCATAATGGTATCCTGATTCCAAATCAGGAATGGAACTGTCGATATAGCAACACACAGTGACAGCGATAATTATATTCCGTAAAAGTTCAGTAAACAAACAGATATTACAATAATATCGTATAAACAACACACCTTATGACAAACTTTGAAAAATATGACGTCTGCCTAGAGAAAATGGCTGATTATGTCAGAAAATTAACCCATACCCCGCGCTACCCGTAAAGCCCGCTGCACGGTCAGTGACCTTACTCATGGAGAATCTTATCTGGGGTCACTGACCCGTGCCGCAATGCGATGACCACAAGCGCTGTCCACGTGGTTCGGATTTTATTATCGGTATGAAAACATTTGCTGCTATGCCTTATCACACTTGATAATGAATTAACCAGCAAAACCTTAGTCTGTCAGTCACTAACCAATGATCTGACTTATGATTCCAAACTGACAGCTGTAGTTTTCGTGAGAACGAAACATGGTAACTAGCCACTTTCAGCATCTGATATATGTTCCAACAAAAGTTTCAACTGTGATTCTTAATTTTACTGTGTGTAGCTCTTTATTTTAGGAGGTTCGATGCTCTTGGCATTTACACTTCACTTTTTCCTGCTTTTATTTTTCTTCTTTTCGTTTTGTGGTAGGGATTAGTTTTCAGAATTTTGCCCGAGCAGCGGTTTTGTTCTGCCTGCTCTTCTCAACTTTCAATTGCCAAGGTATCCTTAATGTTCCAGGCTCAAAACTTTTTGTCTCCTTCTGTGTTACACTAAATCACAAACAATTTTTATCAGATTTACCCGCTGAGTGTGGAGCTTACATATCTTAGCAAGTTTTGATACATCAAAGAAATTAGTGGAATAGTATTATGATAACACATTTTGATTAATATAAGAACACTTCTAAAAAAAATATTGCAAACATATGCTTTACAAGATAAACATGGCTGAGATTCAGACCCTTTCTCCATTTTGTATTCACAGTTGGCAGTTTTCTTTGAATTGGATGTGGTAAATGTTAACAAACTTACAGGATTGTAGTGTCCACAAACTCTTTCATGGCTTCACACTGGCACGATTGTGCCTAACTTGCAGTAATATTTTATGTTAATTGAGCATTCCAAAGTTATTTAAAGTTGAAAAAAAAAAATGGCACTGCACATTTCTAAAACTTTCATTCACAAATTATGAGACACAATCCCATTCAAGCTTAAAAATTAAGGGGGCTGGAATCAAGAGGGCTCTAAGTGCAACTGGCACTTGATCCCTTCTAATTATAACCCCTTCAGTTTTTCTCCAAACCAGTTTTTATTGTTGGTATTGCAGTGCTGATTCCTGTGAAATTTCATAAAAAGACACAACAATTGCACAATACATGCATAAACACATGCATTCATTATATATAGGCATCAAATTACTAAAAAAAATACTTCATGATCAGGAATTTTTTTTTTTTTTTAAACTTTCTTTCCCATTTGTGATAAGTAATGGATAAGCATAACATCGAACTGAAGACAATTTTTCATTCACACAAAACTTCTTCCACGTTCCAAGTTTAATTAGTAAAAATCACAAATACTTCAACTGCTCTGAATATAATTGTGTAAAAAGAAAAAGTTGGCACTTGAGTGCCAAAAAGATATTTAGACGATCCATTTACCAATCTGTATATTTATATATATATACCACATATCGGGTAATTGAAAACTTTGCCTGACTGATGGGGGTGAGATCCAAACACAAAACATTTTCACTGTAATTGTGTCAATCCAGAATTTTCCAAAAAATGTATTTGCAAGCTAATCTCATTTTGAATATGGTTAATTTGAGTCTCGTATACACCCTTACACAGTGAGGTTTTTAAATTAATCTTTCAGAGAGGAGAATCCTTGGCATGGATGGATAAGTCAGATGCTGGAAAGGAAAATATCATTCCATATGTGCTTGACTGGAATGTGTTGCTTGCTCATTTCTTTCCTTGCTCTTGCAAGAACTGGAAGGCAGAGGAGAAATCTTTGCCACCAAAGCCATGGTTGCACATTATCCGATAGATCTGATGTGCCAAAGAGCCCAAAGGAGTGGCTGACTTGGTGCTGGTGGCAGCATTTTGTGCCAGGCCTAGATCCTGCATAGACAGATAGTATTATTTTATTAGTAAGGCCATCTGTGGAAAATGATGCCAACCTCCAAACACAGGGCCATGGTGGTCTAGAGGCAAGGTGATCGCCTCTCATGCCGAAGGTACTGTGTTCAAATCCCGGTTGGCACAGGCATGTTGGAATTTTTAAAACTTTTCTCCATATTTTCCTGTCCCTGATCATATTGGATTGGGCACCTAGACTTCTCAGATAAGGACGAAAAACTCAAAGGGCCCCTGTGCACATTGCAGATACCTTGGCGGTTGGAAATAGAGAAGAGCAAGGCGAACAGGCCACTGATCAGGCAAAATTAAATAAAACCTATCCCTATCACTATGGACACCCCCCCACCCCCCAAAGAAAAAACGGTGCTCCACTGTGGCAATGACATGTCTGCCCCAGTTCTAACTGGACTGCAGTGACACTAGGGTAAATTTTCCAAATGGGATTAAAGAAGTGTACAAAATATACAAATAAATACAAAAATACAAAACTGGCTATTCACTATTTTCTTTCATCCAATGATTTCCTCCCATTCAAGCATAAAAAAAAAACATAAAAAAACGTGTCTGACTTGAAAATTCTTGCTGTGTTGCAGATTAAAGGGTCACTTTAAAATCTCTTACACTGGGAACAGCTCTGTTCAAAGCACATATAATGTACTTAGCTGTAGGTGAATACTGAAGAAACTGATATTTCAATGCGGATGTCTAAACCTTCCTCAATCTCGGATTTTTGCAGATCTGCGAAACTCCGACAGCCATGTATTACTTACCGACTGGTATATTATTAAGGACTGGGAACGGAGTGGCTGAAAACCTCAAGATGTGGAATCCAATTTGAAACTTGACTGACTGTAAATATTTCATGGTGTTACTTTCAGTGGGGCAGCCAAACAAGTTTTCAGTTCCGTAATACAGATACTGGGTGAACAGCTAATTTCTCAATTACCAGACTAGACCATGAAACTCTCACGCTGAAAACTGCCCCCAGGATTGTGTTTATAATGAAATCTTGTTTTGTATGTCATACTGATCTAATCTATATTAACGAGTGATGCTGATCAACATTATGTGTGAAAGAAGTCAACAAGCAACTAAATCTACATGTGCATCAAATTATTCAACTCTGTGTTGGGTATTTTTTGAAGTTTGTTCCAGTTCATTTGTTGAATAAATTATGATTCTAAGACTACAATGTCTTATATTACTGGTGACCTCAGATTTAATCAATTGTTTTAGGTTTTTCTTTTAGGTTTTTTTGCTCCTGGCATTTACTCCTCACTTTCCTTGTTTTTGTATTTCTTGTTCCTGTTCCTGTGTGTGTTTGTGGTAGGGATTCGTTTTTCACAATTCTGCTCTGGCAGCGGCCGTGTTCTGCCTGCTTTTCTCAACTTTCAACTACCAAGGTATCTTTAACGTGCACAATGTGCACATGGGCCCTCTGAGTTTTCCGTCCTTATCCAAGAAGACTAGGTGCTTGATCTTACCTATAATAGAATCAGGGCCTGGAATCCCCCCCCCCCCCCCAAAAAAATTGCAACATGCATGCACCAACCAGGGATGGAAACTACCTTTGGCATGAGAGGTGAGCACCTAGCCTCAAGACCAACGTGTCCCTTGAGATTCAATAAATCACATGCACAATAACAAATTTTTTTGAGGGGAAGTTAAATTTCATTCAGTGACATTATATAAGCAGACCATTTTGTATGACCTTGTGCAAGTCTAAAGAAGATGATCCGAACCAAATCTTCTGAGTCAGTTTCATATAGATCAGTGTTAGTTTTCCTGGATCTGGTTTTGACATTGGTTGTTAGTTGTGGAGTGGTGGATAGCCAATGGAACTGCTATTCAAAACAGACACCTTCACTGCTTTCTTCTCAATAAAACCAACATAAAAAATGTGGCCTTAGAACTGGCAACTAGGCTTGGACAACATTCCTGAGCCAATACAGTTACACCATGGACAGCTGCAAAATAGTTTCCTCCCTTATGTGAGGATGACATGGGAAAATTGAAAACGAATGAAAACAAATCCCAAAACTATTTTTCTGGAGACTTAACACCTCTGCGGGCTTGACTGAAGTTCATATTCTTCATGAAGGCATTCCACTCTTTTCATCATAAATTGTAAGAGATTCTCATTGACTTGCCTTGTCTACTCACCTTTGTCATGAGGGCTGTGCCAAAACCGCCTTTGTAGTTATTGCTGGATGGAACACCCTCCAACACCCCAGGCACAGGATTGTACACCTCGCTTGACCAACATCGGCCTGAGCTCATGTTCAAAATTTTGGCTAAAAGTTTGGGATCAAGTCCAAGCCTGTAACAGCAAACAGATAAGCCAAGTAGTCATATTTAAATTGGTACAGTGTAATCCCAATATCTCGACATCAGTGCGACAGTCTGAATTGTGTCGAGCAAAGAGAAAGAAGTCGGAACAGCAGATTAGTGGTAGAGAACATAAAAAAAAAAAGGGGGGGGGGGGGAGGGGGGGGGAGAATAAAACACCACCATTATGGGAAAAGTATCCAATAAAAATAACACAATTATGGTCCCTTTTTCTTCTAATTATCGGCATACTGTCACCCGTTCCTCCAATATCGTTGTGTGGAGCAATTGCATGGCAAAGATTTGCCGATATCAGCGAAATGCTGTAGCTATATATTGATTGCACAGTGTTTTACTATTTCTTTTTAATCTCGACCTGACTTCAGAAGAAGTGATGATACCGATACACACACAGTACGGCAGTTAATCTAGGTCAAGGCCTAGTATCAATGGCGCATGAATGTTTTGTAAAAAAAAAAAAACCAGTCTGGAGTACTCTGTACTTTTACTGCTGTGCGCTTATGCATGGCTCTCCACACTCGCGTTATTGAAGCCAAGGGTCATCCTCTGTGTCCATACACCCCCTCTCCTACCCTCCCTGCCAGCACTGCAAAAAGAAATAAAGAGGTCTTATATGTGGGGAGTTGCATGGGCATTTTCAGCAGCACAGTATTAGATCTAGTGCACTTGTTGTGCTCTGGTCGGGGAGAAACGTGTCGGTATAAGAGGAAAGAATGGAGACAGGTCGAGTTACGGGGAAATCTTTAGTAGCATTAAAGAAGGACCGGGTTGGGGCTTAAAAATTGTGTCAAGTTACCCAGAATGTCGACAAAAGCCATGTCGAGATAAGTAGATTGGACTGTATGTCATATAATATTAATGTGCACACAGCCAGCTCTTGGATCATCTATTTTGTCTAATTTTATTTCTCAGACTAATACAGAACCCGTGACTTCACGGGCCAAGGATAAAAATTGGATTTCTGCTCACTCTTGATCTCTTGGTCTTGTTTTGATCAGCATTGTTTTCTCCTTCCCTTCCCCCAATCTCTCTTTTTCCTATCCACTCTATCACCATTTAATTATTTTTCAAACTGAACAGTCTCCCATGCACTGAGCATATATCAAGGGGAGCCAAAAAAGTTCATTGTATTTTACCGCGATATCAAGCTTTTTTAAGGATTGGCTGAAACTTTTATCAACACAATAGTTCAATACAAAAGCGACTGGGTTATTTTATTTGACACCAAAGAAAATTGATTTTATAATTTGTGAAACTGTTATTTAGGCTGCTGCATTGAACAAACAAAGGGGCCAATTTGCACCATAAAAAAGTATCACCATCACTCATTTTTTTTTGGTAAGAAGATTGCAATATGACAAGATGAGGTTAGTGTGTTGGTGAATGCAACTGTGTGAACTGGTAAATGTACCACACAAGTTCTAGCAAAACATCGCCGGAGAACTCTTCACAAAGACAGAATGTTTATTTGTCAGACTGGAGAGATCTGGATCATTCCCGTCAGTGTCAGATATTTTGGTATCTGAGAATAAAGTTTGTAGCCTATAGAACAAATGCTCTCTACTGACTGTCCCACACATGATACTTGAGTAATGCATACGGTATAACAACAAGAACTTCTATTGTAATACCGAAACTACATTATGCACAACTGCTATAATCTATGTAATATCCTGGCTGTTCATCTCACCTAATGCCCAAGTTCATTGTCTCTGAAGTTCCAATCATGCTGATGGCCAACAACATATTATTACATATTTTGGCTGCCTGCAAAGGAAAGAAAAAAAGTTAAAAAATTATTTGAGCTGTTGAGAAACAGAAGAGACTAATCATTTAACTATATAACTACTATAAATTATGATCTCAGAGTGTTCATACTATCAAAAGATAGATATTATAGTTGTGGCATCTGGACTTAACTCTTTATCTCCGTAAAGCCGCAGTGTGCGTCACTCCGCATTGCGACTTCAGCCGTAAAGCCGCACAGTGCGTCAGTAGCAACTACATTTACAACCTGCTCCTTTACTTTGGAGGAGAAACATCATATTATGACGGAGAACAATATGAGGGAGATGGCCATGCTTCAAAAGTTTTTCGAACCCTCATCCAACCAATCTGCAAGGGGCATCATATATATGCAGACAGGTTTTATACCTCCATTCAGCTGGTGCACATGCTGCTTCATGAATATAAAATAAACTACACTGGCACGATAAACATCAACCGTCGAGGCTTTCCCCCTCAATTCAAGACTGCACGTCTTCAGTATTTAGAGAAGAGATGGTACCTCCATGAAAGCAAAGAACTGCTGTGTGTGTCATTCAGAGACAAAAAAGCAAAAAAACAAGTACACCTCATCACTACCAACTCAAAAGTGGGCACCACACTGACAAAGAACGACATTGAAAAACCAACGGTCATCACTGAATATAATAACAACATGAATGGGTGTGATGTTGCGGATCAACTGGCTGCCTACTATGGTGTGTTTGACAGGAAAACGAAGAAGTGGTGGCGGAAGATATTTTTCTGGTTGCTGGAACTTGCCATCATCAATGCCCACATACTGTTTTCCCTCACACGCACAGATGGTAAAAAACTCAGCCTATTACAATTCAAGCGCCGACTGGTACGTCAACTGACAGAAAGTGCCGCAGTTGCTGCTCCAGCTCCTGCAGCTAACCCTACTCCACCTGCTGCTCGTCTGCCTGGCAGACCAAGAACAACAAACCCTGTAGAGCGGCTCAATGGTGCAAATCATATTGTGGATTATGATCCTTGGGATCGCAATTGTGTTGTCTGCAGCACAAAGGAAAAGCGTCAAAGAACACATTTCTTTTGCTCTGGCTGCTCAAATAAACCTTACTTACACCCTAAATTGTGCTTCAAGCAGTACCACAGTGCTGAAGCAGTGATGCAAAGCAAATAACTATAGCTGTGTGCCTTTGTGCGGTCTCAAAAGACAAGGCTTTATGACTGTTTTTTTTTCAATTTTTTTCATCTATTTGGTCGTATCGACTGTTTTCTTCAAGTGTTCATAAAATTTATAAATGTGTTTGGATCTTTGTGAAACTTGGTGTTATGACTTGTAAATGGATAAATATAGTGCCTGTGGAGTATGAGAGATTACAGTCACTGGATTAGTTGATACTAGAGGGGGTAAGTGTGAATTGTTGCATGTCTTTTTCATTACTGATTTTTTTTAGTGACGTATTTATTATAATTTTTTCTCATATTATAATTTTTTCATCCATCTGCTTGTAACATCTAAATTCCTTATTCAATTTCGCACATTTTGGTATATAAAATGTTATACTTTTATGAAACCAGCACATTGTAATTTAGGTTTTTTTGTACCAGGGTTGGGCGCATTTTACACGGTCAGGAAATAATTACGGCAGAACTGGCAAAAAATTACGGAGATAAAGAGTTAAGAACAGATGCTTCTTTTGATGAAGCAGGAATGTGGGAAGAGTTCTGAATAGACCAGGGGAAACATTTGCAGTAACAGACCTCATTTCTTCTGTTTTTCAAAAGGCAACTTAATCAAAAAAAAACACAAAAAAAAAGCAACTCACAGAGACAGAATGACACAATACTGACTGTCCTGTCGAAACGTAACATCATTTAACTAGGTAAACTTACTCACTAATGGGGTGCCCATCTAAAAAGAAGTATACTGAGCTCAGGGAAAAAAAAACCACGCGAGAAAAGAAAAAAAAAGACATATCTTGCTACTACTGACTGCTTACAAAACACTAAACATTTTAATAAGGCTCTTTGCTCACACAAAAGTCACATGACACTATCGGTTTTTAGATGAATGAAAGACATTTAGGCCCCAAGGAATCATCAATGAAACAAGCCAGTCTTAAAAATAGAACAAACGTATTGTACAGTATTGAAAATTAGGAAACAAATCTTTATACATACATATAAATCAGAGAGACTTTCATTCCCAAGATCACCATGCTACAGTGAAATATCTTTCACACCAATCTGACTGAAAAAACATTGCAAATTTTGGTACAAGAATACAGTCAACTACGCTTGAGTTGATGTCGCCGGGGGATAAAAAAAAGATCAACACATCCGTTGTTCAACTCATCCGTCGCCGACCCGATGTCAAGGGATGTAACCAATATTAACTTTACGTTGGGGGGGCGCATGTTGGTGAAACGCATTCAAACTGAAAGCAATGGTCGGTCAGTGCACTACAGTTTCTAATCTTGGTTTGCCACTCATAAAATCATAAACTAGGCGGCAGGGTGCAATACATGAATTTGGGATACCGTCTAACATCTGTGCTTATTTAAAACCCCCAGCCGACGCTAATTGTCAAGCCCGCTGACCGGATCAGTGACATCACTCACGGGGGGAATCTTATCTGGGTCACACTGACCCCTGCCGACTTACACACTACCGCTATGCACGTGGTTTTAATGTGGTCAGTAAAACATTCGCTGCTGTGCCTTATTACAGTTAATACACTGTAATGAATTAACCACCGAAACATTTGTCTGTAAGTCTCTTAACCAATTTTCTGACTTAGATGCTGACACTGACAGCTGTAATTTTCTTCAGAATGAAGCATGATACCCCAGAGTGCTAAACAATGGTTTATGCAGGTTAGCACTACATGTATTAATTAATGAACCAACGTGGGCATTTGGAGCAAAGGTCATTGCAGAGCTTGTTTCTGATTGGTTCTTAGAGACAGACAACTCTAGATGATAGTCAGCTTAGGAGAAAATGAGATGATAATAAATGTGTTGAACAACAATTCGCATGCGCTGTGCTGTAGTGTACACATTATTGCGTCGATAACGGGGGAATGCCAGTGACGGATAGTTGAGGTGTCGACTCAATTTCATTTTTCATCAACTACCTGGCTCCCTTCCCTTCTCACCTGGCCAGTCCCAACAGCTCCACAGTGGACAACATTCTTGCCCATCTTGTCCAGTACAATTTTGGCCTGGTCAAAACTGGATTCTGGCCCACCCACCATGAAGGTCAGGACCCCATCTCTGGCTGCGTTCACACCTGAATCATTGAGAAAGGGGTTAGAAAGGTGAACCTTCTGGAAAATGCTCCTTTTCTTCTCAAACCTGCCTTGATGGTCTTGAGAAATGTGTCAACTGACAATCAGTCAATTCACTTAGTTTCATAAACTCTTAAAGACAAACCGCTATACAGTTCTAACAACTGGTCATCATAAAAAAATAAAGGAAACAAAACTATAAACAAAACTGCTCTTTCATAGAAGAATGTTTTCCCATAACATTGTCCCCACAGAAAGCATTACCATTATGTTGTGGTCTGTTATAATTCATTTATGAGCCATTAATATATATATATATCTGACCTCCTGAAATGAATTGGGTCTGATACAAAAGATGAAAACATAAAATTTTTTTTTTTACAAAATTTGAGCTTCAATTCAGTTCAGGCTGCTGAGGTTAGCCACTGCTTTGCACTGTGACACAACATGTTCTCGATATGACAGCACAGACAATAGCTCCATGCACACATGTACACACCCATGACCTCCACAAAGACTCACAACCATTACCTCCAGAGACAGGGGCGTCCATGAACACCGTCCCTGCCTTCTCTGCTAGGGCAGCCATCTCCTGGGACATTGATGGGTCAATGGTGCTGCTGTCTATCAACAGTGTGCCTTTCTTTACAGTGCTAAAAGTTTGGAAAGAAGTAAGCCTGTCATCAACAAAATATTCTAGACTCAGAACATAAAATCCAACAATGACTCTGAATCATGAATATATCTGCTTTCTTATCAGATCAAGTGGTCAGGAAACCAAGATGGTGGACGTGGTGGACAAAAATTCATTTTGATCACTAAGATTTAAGAATAACCCACACATCAACTCTGAGCTTTAGAATGATGACCAGTGACATGCTATTATCTAGACTGTGCATGGCACGCTGTGAAGCCATGCTTCAAACGATCAGCAGCCATTATTGCATGGCAAACATCGCTGTGAGATAAACCAATAAAATGTCCTCATGTGGTTAACAGTACCAAGTCTTGAGAATTTCAACCTTGTGTGTTTGTGCGGTGAATGGAAAAAAAAAAATATTTAAAAAGATATATATTGGATAAAGAAGTGAAGGAAAAAGAGAACAGGACGAGGGCCGGGAAAGACAAGCAAAACAAACAATAAATAAATAAAAAAACTCTCAATTCAATTTACGTGTATCATTATAACGAAAGAAATGTGACCTTAAAAGGAAGTAAAAGGGAGCAGAAGGAAAGGACATAGAGTACACACGCAAATAGGGGGAAAAAAGTACTGTGGACCATCATGTTTAACGACACTGATAATAACGAGACCTTGCTGACAGTGAGAACATTTTAAATCCCCGTTTTTTCTGCTATAAGGTTTATAATAATATACCTGGATAATGACAATCGATAATCAAAACACCTGTTATTGCGAGAGAATTAATTTCGCGTGTGCAAGGCAAATTGTGGAGGGTGGCCGCAGTATAGTGTGTAGGGAGTCAGGCATAATATACACTTATTGCTCTTTGTTTGTTACAACACGCCCACCATGCCCGCAGTGCCATTTGTAGCCACACCTGGCCATCTCTCTCCGAGGCCTAGGATGCTGTCTCTCCCTGCTAACCACGTGCTACAACAGCACACTACAGGCAGTCAGTTCAAAGCGGTATGATCAAAATATTTAAATATGGCTACCGTCAGCCCCTCCACCCCCCCCCCCCCCCAAGGCATCGATATGAAGGCCGACATCCTGTCGACAATTTGGTATGACAATGGTGTACAGGACATGATAAGTGTAACGACCTTAAAAAATAGGGGGCGGGGGATTTTTATCCTTTCCCTAGCTTTTTGTCCTCTTTTTTTGGAATAGCAAGACCTCGGGAATAACGAGACATTTTTTGACAGAACATTACTTCTTATCATAACCAAGTTCCACTGCAAATAGATGAAGACAGGCTGTGGTGAAAGACAGACTAGAGAAATAAAGAAGGAGACATAAAAGCAATTCATATTATACAGAACAAGAATTTTACATTCTAGTGATTCAACTAAAGAAAAAATATTATTCAGAAAAAAGAGATCCTCTTACCCCTCCCTCCTCTTCCTCCCAAGTCTCTCCCTCTTTCCCTCTGTTTCAAATTTTTGCGAAATGCATTACATTTACAAAGAAAAGAAAGTAATGGTCAGATAGGCAAGATTATCCAAAAAACCAATCTACCAGTGTTGTTTTCCATAAAGTATATAGTCCTTACTATTGTCCACTATCTTTATCTCAACAGTTGCCCAATAAACTGTAAAACCTGTCAGTGAGCGATCACAGGTGAATTGAACTTTTGAATGCAAATATTTTGTGTAATGTACCATTGACACATTAATATGCTGTGTTTTCTTTAGTTCTCTCTTCATTCAGTCAATCCAATGTATTCCTAATTTATTTTCCTCGCTCAACTTCTTTTTCTGCCTCACAAGCCTTCTTCTTCACACAGGTTCATTCATTAAAATTTAATTGTCTCTCCTGACCTGAATATTCCCTTCTTGCCAGCGTACACTTCCTGCACTTCAGCACTCGCAGGCAGCATGGTGACTAAACGAGTCACACCGGCAGCTACTTCAGCAGGGGTACTGGCCACCTGAGCACCTGGCATCGGCATAAGGTTAAAGGCTCTAAATGGCATGATAAATGGTGACCACAGGGGAAAATGCAACTTTAGTCATAAAAAGTGATTTTCACCTCTATACCTCCTAATGGTTCATCCACCTCATATCTGTGAAACCAAATTTTGAAAAATAAGGTGCAGTCTTTAAATGTGAGGCACTGTAGGAAAATGGTCCACATCGCCATTTTTTTTCAAAAACTGAATTAAGGATACGCTGTGAAAACAGGAACTGTCCTGAGAAGAATGCACTTTATTTGGTAAATATGTTGAAAATTCACAAAGTTATGGCTATCCAAGGCGGCAAGGTAGAAAAGGTCACTTACGAGATAACGCACTTTAAGTCTTTAAATTTAGATTGGATCAGTAAAAAAAAAAACAATATCTGTAGGCAGAATTCATCTAAATCATTTTCACAGGCATAAAGAAATGATAGAGGAATCTATTTATTCTGAAAACTGATACAGGACGAGGAAGTCCCTGTCCATCTATTTTGACTCTATCTCAAAAGTGCTGAGCGCGACTTGTGGACTATTTCCTTACAGTGCCTCATAAATATTAGAAAATTACCCTTTCATTTGCAAGAGGGAAACTGTGGACTATTAAACTTTTTAAAAAAATCAAAGTTTCTCAGTTTTACACTCTTATAAATAACCCTTGTTTTTTTTTTTTTTCCCTGTGGGTTTTCTGCAATACTGTACTGTTTTTAGACTCATGTATTGTAAATATTTACATGTATTTTTTAACAAAATTACATCATGAAAAGAAAGCATGCTGGTGTAAAAAATTAGATAGACAATTTATGGAATTGTTGACATGACCACAACAATCACCTTTGTACTATTATAATAATGATCAGGTTGGCTTAATCTAAATTAAAAACCACTGATTTCTTTACAATCTTTAGATTTGATTATATGCCCTCCCAGGACAATTTTGAGATACCAGAATGATATGGTTCAGTGACAAATTTTTTTAACTCACGACCCATTCCTTCTTCCTGCTACCTCAGTATATGCACGGAAACAGTAACCAAATTCTGAATGTTGTAAAGTTTCTCACCAGCGACATTGCATTGTAATGTTTCATGTAGAAAATGTAAATGGCATGGCAGCTCAAAAGTTCACTGACCATTGCCATCAAGCTAAAAGAAAAATTTTATCTATTAAATAGATATAAAACTAAAGACAAACAGGTAAAAAATTTTAAAAAATAAAAAAGAAACAACAAGCTAAACACACCATCTGCTTTCAGAACTTCCAAAGAATCCTTGTACACATCAAAGGCAACTACTGGACAGCCTTTCTTCAGCAGATTTCTGGCCATATGCCCGCCCATATTACCTAGCCCAATGAACCCGACTGGAGATTCTGTAGCCTGAAATGTCACATTAAATTCATGGATAAACATGATGTGCTTGTGCCTGTAAAACCAAAATGTCCACAAAACTAGTAAACAAAGAAAAAAATTCATGGTGGTTTGCAGAAAAATTAGGAAAGACCAGTGCCAGAGGGTCCAAGCTAAGTCTAACAAGATCATTTGCTTTCCTATCTCTACAATAGCACACATTATATTAATATGTCTGGTTTGATCATGTGAAAGAGAATTTGGGTTTCGATTTAATGGCATCAGTATGACAACTTTTTAAATCAAGCTGTAGCTTTCAGGCACCCTTCGCCAGGCACTGATATTATGATATAGCTATATCAGATCTAACAAACATAACTTCTTTGCATCTCTTCCACCACCAAGTATAAAAGTTCTAATTTTATGCTGAAATCTCATCACTGCGCAATCCATTGAAAAGGGAATATTGTGATGCTTGTTTTAAAATAATCAGACACTTTGTGACTAGCACGGAATACCGAATAGATGCAAATCTCTCATCACGTTGTCCCTGTTGTGTCTTCTACTTTTCTAGACTTCTTCATAAGTGCTTATTTTGTCTAAAATAGAAATGTTCAAAATTATTATACAATTAATAATGAAGGGAAAATAAAAGATTTTGGAGACTTTTGTTATTAAAACTTGTTCACTTAGTAAATTTTGATGCCAGCACATTACTCACCAGTGTCCTAGCAGTGGCTGAAGATTTAAAGAGAAAAACACTAATCATGGATATTACTTGCACATACAGGAACAAAAAAGTGCAAAAAAGCAGTCACAAATCAAGCCACACATTATCTGAAGCAGAAATGAGTATAAAGAGCAAAAGCCAGCTGAACAGCCTAAAGGTTTAACCATGGCTCAAATACTGAGAATTGTTGCTTTTCGGCCAAACTCTAGAAAAAGTAAGTCTACTGTGGCTAAAATATCCTAGACTAAAACAAGAACATACAAATCCAAAATTGAGCCTGACAACCAGTCTTCTGATCAACAAACATTTTCTCTTCCAACGCTGCATATATATTTAATGAACTTCTTCTTTTCGAAATAAGTCTGAAATTAACCTCACTGAGATCGTCTATCCATGTGGTTTTCCACAGTTGATAAGACACGGCTACATAAGATTACAAATTTCGAATGAATTTACAATGAACTTTTTTCTGACAAGTGGGTCTGCCATTCAACAGATCAAAGGCCATATGCATTTAGATTATAAATCTATGTGTGCATGGAGCACGTGTGAGCGTGCTAATTACCTTAGTGAGAGTGTGCTGTTCAGCATGCAATGAGGAGAATCACGTAGCAGTTAAGGAGTTAAAAAAAAAAAAAATCTCAAAAGTTCATTGTATTGGTGCATGCCAGAATGAGTGACCTACGTCTAACCATTTTAAAGTTATATCTGTAAAGCAAACTAGTTCCAGTAGTTTGTAAATACTTGATGGATGTTTTGTAACCTTTAATCACAAAAGTGGCCAATCAACAGACAGACATTGTATAAAAATGATACTCAAATAATTAAAATATCTACACCTAAATAGCAAAATGAACATCCCCCAAATCAGCGACTGCAGTCTTTGTCATTCTCTTTGTCATATAATGCCACTCTCTTTACAACTTGTAAGGAGAATGGCATTAATTTTGTCATATATGCTACTTTGTAATAACAAAGGCACTGATGAATACAGAAGTTATTTTTGTCACTACATATATTCATTCAGTGAATCGAACACATCAAATTTTAATGAGAACTTACTGGAAAAATGTCTGCCGGTTGTCTTCATGGCAAGAAGGGAAACCTGAGACATCTTGACAAGTCCTGCCATCCCTAGCTGATGATTAGACTGTTAAAAACAATGTCCTGGAAACTTTTCAGAATGCATAAAACTTTGCTGTGCACCTACAGAAATAATTATAAAACACATGAACTAAACAAAACTCCAATTAGTTCTATGATGGAAGTCTTCCCTGAACACGTAATTTTCGGTATTGTACAAAAAACACAGGAGGAGTACCATATGAGTTACACAACTTCAGTCATTCACATATTTCATGTTTGTTTGTTTATCACCGAGCCCCGCATTTACTACAAAAACATCCCATCCACCTAGAGGACTAACTCGCCAGGAGGGGGGCGGGTGGCAGCGCAATCCCCCCATTCTTAAAGTTGCATCCTTGTAATAACCTTATTGTGTGATCACATGGAACTCCTCTCAAAAAGGCCATATAATACTAATAGGATGTTGTGGCAACACAATCAGTCAAGTCTCACTCTCAGTGCAGACCTTCCCTTCAACTCTGACTTGTCCCATTAGGAAGCTCCACGCAATTATGCAAATTAGATTTTAACATTGTCATGTCTAAAACGATGCATTGACACATCTGGTATCATGTTCACAAATATGCTGAGGTAAGCATGAAGAGTATGAGTGACAGCATGGTTTCGAGAAGAGCACTAGATCTATATGGGTTCAGGACTTTAGTTAAGCACATATTTCATGTTCTGAGTGTTAATCGCCGAAGATGTTTTTTAAAAGCATTACGGGGGGGGGGGGGGCGTTGACCCCCTGCAAGTGCAATCCACCACTCACGGACGCTCCTAAAGTCGCATCCTTGTAGTATCCATATCATGTAACTCTTCAAACGAAACTCCTCCCATGGTTTCAATCTCTCCAAAAGATCTACTAAGTCTAATTCTAGATCCTATCTAGATCTAGGCTAGATCTCTAAGTCTAAAGCTAGATCTAGACTAGATCTAGATGATGTTTCCAGGAATGTTTCCAGGAATGGTTTTGATCTGATTTATTAAAATAGTAAGGATGTAATTCTATTATTTTAACCGTATGCGTAGCGCACTTTTCAGTTCAAAAGCCGGTAGGTAGCTGTGGCGTTTAGCAGTAGGCCGTCAGTATGAGGTTTTGCAAGTTGCACCCGTGTCTCAGCCAGCCTCAGGTTACAGACTGCACCGTGGATACTACTAGGCTACTAGGGGCAAGAGGTCAAGTCAACATATATGCCAGTTTTTTGTGGGGTGTTTTTTTAGAATTTTGTGATCTAAATTTTTAATTAACCTTAACCCCATATGAAAAATGGAAATGAGTTTTAAAAGTTTTCCATCTATATACATTTTTGACAATGAATTTATTACAGGCATTTCAGATCTGGGTGTCTTTTCATTTAATTAAAAAATTCAGAAGTTTCAAAAGACAAGAACAACTGTAGTATTGTCTGACAGGTCTCAAAGTGATAAGTACGGATCACGTTTAGCCTTGCGTATAGCAGTTACCAGAATGGTTTGTTATCATAGCAGTTTCATGGCCCATTTTTCGGTGGAGCTGCGATAGGTAATTTTGTCATTCTTTTTTGTGTGTGTGTTTTTGGGGTGTGGAAGAGGGTGTGCACGGTGTCTTACACTTTTTGCACTGTCTAAATATTGTACCCCCCCCCCCACACACCCACATGGCTTTTACCATAATTATTAATATTACCCAGTGATCTATATAATATACACAAGACTAGCTGCGCCCCCCCCCCTTTCTTTCACAGCTCGCTTAGTGATGCCATTCGTGGAGAGCGGCGGCCATTTTCATAGTGTGGCAAACCAAACTGAATACCAAACTGAACACGGGGCGGGAGAGAGGGCATATGTAAGACAATAGTTGGCTAAAAGATAAAAACAAAGAAAGAAAAGGTTGTATTTGAGGAGCTCTAAAACAAAACCACTTATTTTATAACATGCAAGCTCCGTCGTTAGGGCGTGCATCAGGCACATACATAATTATACCGGTACATAATGAATGAAAGGAAAGGAGGCGGATTATAAAAGAAAGTAAAGCAAAAAACAACAACAAACAAACAAACAAAAAATGATGGTTGTGATCTGGCAGTGCGAACATATAGTTGTGGTATGTGGTATTTTGGCATTCAGTATTTTGTCTTAGAGGAGCGTGTTCCAATCACAGTGCTTAACTGTGAGCGACAGTTAGACTGACCCGCCCCCAAGACCGTGGGAGGATGGGAAAGAATCGTATAAAACCCCGGGCCTGTCAAGCCCCAAGCACTGCGTCTCTTCCCCCAGTCGAGAGCAGGTGTGTGTGTTATTGAATAAACGTCTTTTGTGCCCTACAATAGACTTATATTCTTCTTTGACAGTGTGAGCAGTTTTACCGTCCTGGCACGAACCGAGTGAATGTTGCGGCCTAACCAGCCGCAGTAACAAGAGTGAACCCCCCATCAATGGTTCATCTACACCACACCTTCACCCCTACCCTAACACCATCTTGTTACAATTTATGGCGCCCAACGTGGGGCGGTAACTGACTGTCAATCGAAAGCTGAATGAGGACACAGCCTGGAACTGTGTTATGAGCTGGATGACGAGGCACCGTGACCGGAGTGACCACATGTGAGTATCACCGGTGCGCTGGCCTGAGAGCTGCAGCTAAGACTACGAGACTGGCGACCCACCCAGGGATTCGCCGCTGACCTCGAGACTGGCGACCCACCCAGGGATTCGCCGCTGAATGGGCCCCAACGTGTGTTGCAACGTTGTGACTTTGTGTTGAACTGTAGTGTTGTGGTCAGTAATTTAACTGTCTGTGTTTGCGTTACTACCTGTTATTAGTGTTAAAGTGTGAATTGTTGCTAGAGGTTATCTCTGACAAATAATTATTATTTCAGAAGATTCTTTACACAGAAGAAACGGACGAGAGGGACTGATCACCCCTGTCGTTTGGATTTCGTCTGCGGTGGCCTCAGCTGTTTAACATGTCTAATTTTTATTTGTATTAGTTTGCTTCTTTTGCTGAGCATTTTTATATATTTTTATATATTCATACTATTATTCAATGCCATTAATTTATGCATTTAGCATCTTGTGCGACCCTAAACCCTTATGTTATTTTCAGCTATCTCTATTTATCTGTTTCCTGACTTCCTGTGCAGCGATGCAGTAATTAGCACTTCATGAATAGTATTTTGTCTTTTGGTAGTGGTGGTTTTCCACCCCTTCTGGCCTTTCCCTTTTCTTATACTTTAGTTTAGCGTTTGCACCGAGTGACCTTTCTGTCCCTCATGCAGTTTCTGGCACATTGTCGTTAGTTAGTGTTCGTATGCGCGGAGATTTCGCACGGTCAGTATCAGCGATAAAGACATTATCGGCTCTCCGGTGGTCTCCCGACTCTCTAGAGTCATGGGCACGAGCACCTTGACGGCTATAAATCAGATGCAATTAACGAGCATTCCTTTGGGTCCATCGTCCACACCACCCTCCATGGTCCGCTTAGTGTAGTAATGATGTCGTAGCAAGTCGTATTGTTTATGACAAGATAACGCGGGGAGTGGGAAATGTTCGCGTGGCTGAGAAATTGATATTGGTCGAGATTCCTACAGGGAACGCCGTTGCGAATTAATTAAGTTGTTCGTCTTTATCTGAAATTACTTGACCCGGCGGTGAACATTAATTATACCGCCGTGTTTTCGTTCGTGCACTGTACCGTGACGCACTGACCGCCGTGCAACCGATACACCCCCTCCCGTTTAACTTCGCGGTGTAGCTGGGAGCGTAGAAGTGTCTGCATTTAAGCATATTATTTCAATACTGTAAAGTTTTAATTGCTCGAGTTGTTTATTGATACTTTCCTGTCATAAATAGTGATTGATAGATGGCGTCCAGAAAAGCAGCAGTTGCCGCGGCAAAGGAAAACTCAGACCTTCAGTCCATTCTTGATTCAATAGATTTACTGAGGCCTGAGGATAGGGAAGAAGTCGTTAAGAAGTTGCGTGGCCCTAAAGCTCCGTCAGGTTCTGCAACGGAAGAAAATGTTAATACAATGTATCCTATGAGGGCAGCTGAGCAGCCCAGATTGTCTACTTTTTCGCTTTTTCGGGGGACGATGGAGTTTCGTCTCACTGCTCGTATTTGCAGTGGCGTTTGGAGGTTAAAGACCTCCAGAGGTCACAAATTTATCAAGACCGCATATTAGTTGCTGCAATGCGTCGTTCGTTAAAGGGCCTCCCTGCCGATCTTATTGTTCAGATGGGAGAGGAAGCAACGTGTGACGGAATATTACACAATTTAGACTCTTTATATGGCAATATTCTACCATCGGCCGATCTCCTCCAAAAGGTGGCAACAGCTGTACAGACACACGAGGAGTCTGTGACAGCGTGGGCTGTGCGTCTTCAATCATTAGTAGCCCAGATATCGCAAAAATCTCCACCGCTGATGATATCAGCGGGTGCGGCCGACATGTTGAGGTCGAGATTCTACCATGGTATGGTAGATCTCACCATGCAGCAGGCCATCAAGCACAAATACGACTCAAATTTAGATTTTGAGAAATTGTTAGTTGCCGCCCGCGTGGAGGAAGTAAGAAGTGAAACCTCAGTCACGGCATCGAGGCCAACCGTCCACAGTCTGGAACAGGTGGCTGACGGTGATACTGTACTTAGATTAGAGCGCCGGATGAGTAGTTTGGCAAAAGCAGTAGAAGGGTTGAAAATGAACGCTCGACCTCAGACTAGAATTAATGTTACAGAATCTAGATGCTATCGTTGTAATAGGCCTGGCCATAAACAAACTCAGTGTCCTTTAAACGAACGGAGTCTGGGACGGCGGGGCGACTCCTAGACGGTTACAATCAAAGCCCTGTGCCTTTAGTTGGACGCGCTAATGAGGTCTTCATTAGTCTGAATAATGTTCGTACAAAAGCATTACTGGACACTGGCTCTATGGTGTCGTGCCTTTCATATCAGTTTTGTGTACATAGAAATATTGACGTTCAACCCCTGTCCTCTGTCATGGAAATTTATGGGGCAGGTGGGGAAACTTTAAAGTATAAAGGTGTTTGTGAGATTAATGTGTCTTTGCCGTTTTGTTCCAAACCATTGAATGCGCTTTTCCTTGTAGTGCCTGACACGCAACATAACAAACGTGTCCCCGCCCTAATTGGCATGAATATTCTGCAGGAGCTTGTACCACTATGTTCTCCAGCTGTTTCTCTTCCATCCGCATGGGAATTAACGCTGGGGGCGGTGATGTCCCATGTGTCAGCCGTAAAGAGTGATAGAAATCTTGGTTTTCTTTGTACTAATAGTCAAGAGACTTTGCGGCCTGGTGAGTCGAAAATGATTGCGGGAAATTTATGTATGCCGGCTCTGACCGTGGCCTTCGTAATCAAATGGCCTGACACAAGGGAGCATAGCAAGGCTGTGACGTCACGATATGGGGCGGCCTGCGGGAGGCTGGCGCGAGATTGAAATGTGCATAGTGCATTAGTCAGCAGACACAATAGCTGCCGGCATGTAGTGTTGTCATGTGTTATAGAAAATTGTATTTGTTTATTACTGCTTTGCTTGTGGATAGAGTGCATTTTTTGGATATCTGACCTTTATTCATATTCTCATTGTTGTTAAATGTGAACTATGCCACGAAAGTGCTGTGTGCCCAATTGCAGGGGCAACTACGATAAGACTGTGAAGACATCAATGTTTACTTTTCCAAAAGACTCGGGGACACGTAGCCTGTGGATTAACAAGATTCCAAGGGCCGATTTCCGGCCTACGGATGAATCTGTGATTTGTGCAAAACATTTTAGTCCACAATTCATTCTCACGGAGGACTCAGTGACCAGGCCAGATGGCAGTATACTAACAGTTGCAAGACAAAGACCTATGTTAACTGATGATGCTTATCCCTCTATATTCCCAAACTGCCCGTCGTACTTGACAGAAACACCACCCGCTAAAAGGAAAAGATCAGGAGAAAGGCAGTTAGAGTTGGAGAAACGCGATGAATGTGCGTTCAATGATTGGGTGGAAGCTGATAAAGTCACAGATTTTCGGATTTTAGCAAGAAATTGCATTTACACCTTAACAATACATCATGGCTACGCAGGCTGCAAAACAACACGGAACAGTCTACATACTGGAGTTTTTATCACATAAAGATTCTGACAACTTCACAAAGCCTGTCCTGACTAGTGCTGTACGAGTTTTCACAGATATGCATGTGGAAGTTTACACCGACAGTTCTGGTAATAACATTAATAAACATTTTAAAAACCTATAAAGAACAAAAACACTGGTAAAGGAAAAGGAAAAGTAAACCTCCGTTTCCCTCTCTCTTTTTCTCTCAGTAAGCGAAGTAGCGAAGTAGCGATTAACCAAATTAAAGGAAAAAAAAACAAAAACAGTTAAACCAGAAACAAAGACACTTAATCGGATTTTTGTACGTCTTTGGACCTTCTTGGCTCGACCGTATTGTCAAAAAATAGCACCATTTGCCAATGGTATTTCATTTCTGGCATTTCCATTTACATCAAAGAGCCACAGATGTGTTCCAGGGGTCAATTAGAGAGGGAAGGTGCCGTTTCGGTTGCATGCTTACTGCCCCCTTATGACCCTGCAATCTCTTCTGAGAATCAAAGGAGGGCTTGACCTCATGACCTGTCTTAATTAAAACTGATTTTGCCAGCCGAAACACTTCTCAGCACAACTTACAACTTTACTTCATTTGGATAATGGTAATGTTAGCGAATGATGATACCGCAATACAATAATTATCGTGTTTAAATCTGTAAGAGTTTGGTGCTCGCACCAGCTAATTTCGACAATCAGGCTTGCATTTCGGTATCTATCTGTTTTGTTGGCGCTACTGGTTGATGCCTTAGTCAGTGGAAAGTTAAGCCTTATCTCTGAAAAATGGTAATAGTCTTGAAGTATAGGATATTAACCCCAGACACCGCACTCGTTCACACTCTGTAATGCTGATTAACCTACGAGTATTGTCCTCAGATCTTTCTGTCAACTCATTCATTTTCAATCGGTACATAATAAAAATTAATTGCTTTGAAGTGATATTTATTAAAAAGATAAATTTTTGCTTGTCTACATTCATAAAATCAGCCTATGAATTCTTTACAGTACGAGTACCAGACAGTTCTCTGAAATGGCTGTTTGGCCAGAACTCTCCTCCAACACTGACATTGTGGTCACAGTTTTATACTCTTTTATCTCATTTTTGTGGTCATAATGTAAATAAGACAACGGATATCAAGGACCAATAGCAGGTCTTTATTGACGGTCTGTACAACTTGACCACTGATGACAGAATGGAAGACAGTGATGACGAGAAGGGATCGCAAGTGAAGGAGAGGATGTTGTTCATACTGGAACAGTTGAAATTATTGTTCTCTTCTGTGAAGAGATATTCCTGTGAGATGCTGTCGCAAGCTTTTCAGACATTTTCATCTGTCCCCCAAACCTATTTATTACTTAGAGACACTTTCTTGACACTACCACATCCTTCATACCTAAAAAGGCCTTTGTGTAAATCAGAGACAAGTTTTGTTAAAGCTGGCAATGGCACGGATTCAATCTCTAGGCATGTGTGATAGGGAGTGTGAAGCATGTGGTCAGGATTATTCTCAACTAGTTATGAAATATTGTAAACCTGCAGTGAACATTTTCCTGAACAACTACATGTATTCAAAACATTTCTCGGACAAAGCTTCTTCAGGGAATAATGCCAGAAAACTGAAGACATACACCAAAAGGGTCTAAATTCCAAACATCTTTTTTTGCGGACGATTTTTTTCACGTTTACAAAGGTACGTTTCGATCTTATGATTATTATTTGCTGTTAATACTGGCTACTAATGTTACATGTAGGCCACTCTTAAATTGCACTTTCCTAGACTAGCTGTTCTAATACTAATGTTAATGTTGTGTCCACTAACCTAGTTCTGACGGTGCTTTTTATGTTACATGCATTAACATTAAATATGGGAAATATTAAATAGGGAAAAAAACACAAAAATTGTGGATGTTAGCGTACGGATGTTTGGTTTGAATCACACTCGACTGTTTTAGTAACAGGAAACCAGTTTCACGATAACAAACACTGATCTTGCCAATAGTCAGGCTTACTCTTTGGCTATTAGTTGGTCCGTCTACACTTAGCCCAACGTTAATAAGTGATATAGACGTGCGACAGATAATGGAAATAAAAAAAAAAGAGAATCCATAATATTTCAACACACCGGCGAGATAGATACCGGCGTGATACCAATGCTTTTGTTTCTTCGCATGCAATAAACATTAGGGTCGCTACTCGCTCGCCGACCGCCCCATAGTGTGACGTCACGTCAGGAGTGTGTCGGGCCATGTTATCACGAGGGCCATGCTCTGACAGCCCCTATCACAGTCATACTAGAAGAATTCACCAATGGTTTACCTGGCGGCGTCAGAGTGAGCTCAGGGGTGATTGATCTTAAACCCATAAAGTCAATTAGTCAAGTAAATGTACTAGTTAGGAATACGTCAGCTCGTACGCTAACTATTCCTACGCGCACCAATGTTTGTTCCGTGCAAGTGGCGCAGATTCAAACAAAGTCAAATCAGACTGCAGAATATCCACAAGTGTCTGATGTCACCGAAGCCATGTTACAGACCATACCATCCAATGTGACTGAAAGCGAGGCGCGTCAGTTAAAACAACTCTTAAAGAAATATAGCCATATCTTCTCGAACCATCATTTGGACTTGGGAAAAACTAACATCACGCAACACCATATAAAGCTAACAGATGAAACACCATTTAAAGATAGATACAGAAAGATTCCCCATGCGATGATTGAAGAAGTTAGGAAAGAGATAGCTGATATGTTGGATCAAGGCGTGATTCGTCCGTCACAAAGTTCGTTCAGTTCGCACTGCGTTCTAGTTCGAAAACCAGATGGAAGTTTACGAGTATGTATAGATTACCGAAAGCTAAACGCGAGAACAGTCAAGGATGCATATGCTATTCCAAGAATTGAAGACACCTTAGTATTTTTCTTCACTTGACTTAAAAAGCGGATATTGGCAGATTGAAGTTGCGGAGGAAGATATTTCAAAAACTGCTCACACACACCTGCTCTCGACTGGGGGAAGAGACGCAGTGCTTGGGGCTTGACAGGCCCGGGGTTTTATACGATTCTTTCCCATCCTCCCACGGTCTTGGGGGCGGGTCAGTCTAACTGTCGCTCACAGTTAAGCACTGTGATTGGAACACGCTCCTCTAAGACAAAATACTGAATGCCAAAATACCACATACCACATACTCCCCCCTGAACACAAAAAATCGTCCCGATTTTTGCTCAGAATGGAATAAACAAGAAAGAAATATGAACAAATCCACCTAACTGAAACCTTAGGACACATCTGAGGTCTCGGACAAGTCAACTCGAATAATGCATACCATTAATGTCTACGAAATTTACGGAAAATAAAAGAGTCCCGAACTTTATCTCTTAAAGTTCTTAATTGTTGTGAAATAACGAAGTCACCATATGTCATCCATCTTGGCCTTCGTCGTCGTCTAGGCGACCGAATTTCTACCGGAGTCTCACTGGACTCAGAATCTGCCAGAGAACTAATGTCGTGGTTGGATGACAGATGGTCATCAGTGCCTGACATTCGAACTGCGTTCGCCTCTAAGTCTGACCGTTCGATAACGCAAATACTTTGCTCTGAATCTGAAGGAGAAGACTCATGTCGCTCTCGCAAATTCGCGACGGACCTCTCGCATTTTCGTGGGGCGCGACCTACAGCAGACACCTTATCAATATCAGGTTGCTCGCCAACCTCTCTCGGTGTGAAGGGTAGCAACAAATTTCGGTGTAATGTCTTTTTAGGACCTTGACCGTCAGCCTTTTGCACGACATATACGGGAATGTCTAAATTAGGTCTTTGTAATACTACATAAACATCGGAATGCCATCTATCTGCTAGTTTGTGTTTCCCAGTGAAAGCAAGTCTTCGAACAAGAACTTGATCACCTGGTTGAATAGTAGCTCCCTGAATCTTTCTGTCATAACACTGTTTCTGCGAGTGCTTTGCTTTTTCGGAGGCTTTAAGAGCTGATCTATAAGCATAGTCCAGACGCTCCTGGATATTTTTCACATAATCAGGATAGGATTTAGATGGTACCGGCATCGACTGTTCTAACAAACCAAATTCAAGATCAATCGGAAGTTTGGGTTCGCGACCGAACATAAGAAAATACGGTGAATAGCCTGTGGAAGCAGGTCGGGTACAGTTGTAAGCGTGCGTCATTTGAGGTACAAAAGCTTTCCAATTTGCTTTGTGTTCATCAGGCAAAGTGCCGAGCATGTTCAGCAGTGTGCGATTGAAACGCTCAGTCTGACCATTGCCTTGGGCATGGTAAGGTGTTGTTCTGGACTTCTTAATACCTGTGATCTGACATAGAGATTGAATGACTCCGCTTTCAAAGGCTCGTCCTTGATCTGAATGAAGTCTAGCGGGTAGACCGTAATGAACAATAAAATTATCAAACAAGACTTTCGCAGTTGTTTGTGCTGTTTGATTACGCGTCGGTATGGCTTGTGCATATTTACTGAAATGATCAGTGATGACAAGTATATTTTCTATCCCTCCTGAGCAAGGTTCAAGAGACAGATAATCAATGCAAACTAATTCCATAGGCTGACTTGTCGTAATGCTTACGAGAGGAGCCCGCTGAAGTGTATCTGCCTTCCTGTAGACACAACGTTTACACGAAGCAATATATCTTTTGACGTCCTGTGACATGCCAGGCCAGAAGAATCGCTTACGTAAGAGATCCAAAGTCTTATCAATTCCAAGGTGCCCACAATCATCATGAACTCCCTTCAAAGCTTTCTGGCGGAAAGCCACAGGCAACACCAACTGGAAGATGGTATTATCATGTTCATGACATTGCCTATACAATACACCTTCTTTCATTTTCAGCTTACTTCCCTCTTTCAGAAGTTGCCTTGCACCCGTAGCGCACTTCGACTTTGATACGGACCCTTCTATGCACGATATCACTTGATTAATATTTCTGTCACATTGCTGAGCGTTGGCCCAGTCAATTTTTGTGTCAACCTGTTCAAACAAGGCTGAATTGTCAGGAATGTTATCAGCTTCCGTATCTTCTAAATTTGTGCCACTATCCAAAATATCACTCAAGGGTGTGTGAACAGTGGAACCGTCCTGGCACGAACCGAGTGAATGTTGCGGCCTAACCAGCCGCAGTAACAAGAGTGAAACCCCCATCAATGGTTCATCTACACCACACCTTCACCCTTACCCTAACACCATCTTGTTACATAGTATATACATGTATTGTATTAAAACAATTGTTGTTCTACTTTTGTATTCCATTCATCTTCCCTATCTGCACCCCTGTCTTTCACTCACACGTACCACATCCCATTGTTCAGTTATTTTACTCCTTGTCTCTGATTTTTTACGTCACATCAGCTTTCACTTGTATTATAAATATTTTTTTTCATACTGCTGTCCCTTCCAGTTTCTCTCAAAGAGCTCATTGTCAGTCATTACTGTTTTCCACAGTTGATAAGACACGGCTACATAAGATTACAAATTTCGAATGAATTTACAATGAACTTTTTTCTGACAAGTGGGTCTGCCATTCAACAGATCAAAGGCCATGTGCATTTAGATTATTTTATTGCACCTTATAGTAACCATGGTCAGCTGTTCAAACTGTTCAGATATTTCAGCTTGGTAGATGTCAGGCCAGAGTCTTCTGCTATTGTATAACAGTACACAATACAACCTGCTACTGTCACCCCCACTGTCTTGTGGGTCATCTCGGGAGAGAGGAAGACTAGGGGAAGGTAACCCTGAATACAAATACCACACTGCCTTGTGTGTTGCTATGATAGCAAAGGCTATGGGAGTAAACCCAGACAGAAAATCAGGAGTGGAGACCCGAAGGTGGTTGTCAGGGAGAACTGCATCAAACTGGCTTCCAGCATCTCCTGCAGCCGGACTAGTTCCAAATGTATTGACCTGGTCTCTCCCTTGGGTTTAACTAGAATGGCAGAGAGAGGGGTGGTGCCTCTGGGCAAAGCACCATCTCTTAAAAATAGCCCAGGCAAGGCAGCAAAACGAGGAGGCGTTTGCTCGGGCTTGGCAAGCGTCTGTCTCTCCTCTATAAGCCCACCCATTTCCGATTTGGAGAGGACACTCCAGCCATCCGTTACGGATGGGCACAACACGGGAGGTGGCAGTTACCGGTGATAAGCTCAATCCATTTGGCGTACGGATGAGCGCCAGGGGTCCCCTCTGTCGGTGGGAGCGGCTTTTCAGCTGCATTGATCAACTACCGCCCGCTGTAACCTGGGCAGCCCCCAGGCAGTTGGGTGTTGTTCCGCCACGTCAGCCTGCTTCATAAGGTGGTTGGAGCTAGACCAAAAGTCAAAAAGCTGACGTAAAGTGTGCACCTGGCAAAAACACAAAAATACTAAAACTTGGTACCTGGAACGTCAGAACAATGCGCCCAGGCTTGCAACAGCAAGATCTCACTGATATTGACTCCATCAGGAAATCCCAAATTATTGATCGAGAACTTCAGCTACTAAACATCGACATCGCTGCCCTTCAAGAAACTCGACTTCCCGACTCCGGGTCAGTCAAAGAAGAAAACTACACCTTCTTCTGGCAGGGCCTTAGCAGCGAACAGCCGAGAATCCACGGCGTGGGCTTCGCCGTAAAAAACTCCCTTATCAATTCGATCGCAACTCCAATTGGAGTGTCAGAACGCATCATGACACTCAGACTGAACACCCGGTCTGGTTTTACCAATATTATCTGTGTCTATGCCCCAACACTTACCTCCTCTGACGAAACCAAAGACATTTTCTACGAGGCATTGCAGAGGACTCTCCACAACATCCCTCTCACCGAAGGCCTGCTAATTCTGGGTGACTTTAACGCTCGAGTGGGAGCAGATCACTCCGCATGGCCAAAGTGCATTGGGCACTTCGGCATTGGCAACATCAACGAAAACGGGCAGCGCCTTCTGGAGCTATGCTCCGTAAACTCATTATGTGTTACAAACACGTACTTTGACCTTAAGAGATGCCAAAGAACATCATGGCGCCATCCCAGGTCTGGCCATTGGCATCAATTAGATCTTATTCTCTCAAGGAGGAAGAGTTTGGGCTGTATAAAAATAACTCGTTCCCTCCACAGTGCTGACTGTGACACCGACCACGCACTGGTAGTCAGCAAAATCAAAATTTCGGCCAAGAAAATATACAGATCAAAAGCCCCTTCAATCCCTAAGATCAATGTAACAGCAATCAGAGATGAATCAAATAGAAAGTCATTTGAAAAGTTATTTGCTGAAAGCATGGATAATGTCACCCAATGTGACTCGGTAGATGAAACATGGAACACTCTCAGTTCAAAAATTCATGACTGTGCCATCAAGTCTTTTGGACAGCATAAAGTTTCAAACAACGACTGGGTAGCCCAGAACAGCGAAATTCTCCTACCTCTCATTGAGCAAAAGAAATCTGTTTTCAATGAGTATAACAAAAATTGCAATCAGAATACAAAAACTTGTTTGAAAAATGTAAAAGCTAAACTTCAGCTGGAGGTAAGACGTTGCGCCAACAAATACTGGACAGACTTGTGTAACAGCATACAAGAGGCAAATGAAAAGGGAGATATGAAAACCGCCTTTAGTCAGATGAAAATAGCTCTTGGGCCAATCATCACCAAAAGCGCCCCACTTAAGTCTGTAAATGGTGAACCCATCACAGATAAAAATGAACAACTGAATAGGTGGGTACAGCATTACTCTCTGTTGTATTCAACTGAGAAAAATATTCCACCAGATTTTGAGGAACACCTCCAAAAACTGCCAATAATGGCCGAACTTGACGCTGAACCTTCCTTAGTCGAGCTTTCCAATGCAATCGACCACCTGTCTGCTGGAAAAGCCACAGGAAGTGACAACATTCCTGCAGAGGTATTAAAAGACCTAAAAGGCCCACTATTACCACACCTGTATAATCTGTTACTGCAGTGTTGGAAAGAAGGCGTGATACCACATGCTATGAGAGACGCCAAAATTGTCACACTTTACAAGAACAAAGGAGACAAAGGCGACTGCAACAACTATCGAGGCATATCCCTCCTCAGCATTACTGGAAAGGCTTTTGCTCGCGTCATCCTCTGCCGCCTTCAACAACTGGCGGAAAAAGTCTTACCAGAAACACAATGTGGCTTTCGAAGCAAACGATCAACTATTGACATGATATTTGCACTTCGGCAAATCCAAGAAAAATGTAAAGAACAAAACAGGCCGCTTATAACATGCTTTGTGGACCTAACAAAGGCTTTCGACACCGTAAGCCGATCTGGCCTGTATGCAGTCCTTAAATCCATAGGCTGTCCACCAACATTGCTAAAACTTATTGCATCCTTCCACACTGACATGAGGGCATGTGTCAACTTTGAGGGCTGCACATCCAATTCATTTGCTGTAAACAGCGGTGTGAAGCAGGGATGTGTTCTTGCTCCTACCTTATTTGGTACATATTTTGCAGCCCTACTCAAGAATGCCTTTGGTCAATGTTCAGGCGGAGTACTTATTAACACCAGAGTGGACGGCTCCATTTTTAATGTTGCCAGACTAAAAGCAAAATCTCGTACAGAGCATATTATGTTACAAGAGCTCCTCTTCGCAGATGATGCTGCAATCGTGGCCCACGATGAAACCACGCTCCAGGCTCTCATCAATAGCCTTGCCAAAGCCTGTGACAAATTCATGCTAAAGATCAGTGTCTCAAAAACTGTAGTTTTGACACAAGGCTTGAGAAACCCCAACCCAATCATGCTGAATGGCTCTCCTCTGGAGCAAGTGGGAAAATTCTGCTACCTAGGTTCAACCATCAGTGGTAGCACAGACATAACAACTGAAATAAATGCCAGAATAGGAAAGGCGGCCACAGCTTTTGGCAAACTCTCAAAAAGGGTGTGGAACAATAGCAAGCTGACCATCAAAACAAAGGTACTCGTGTACCAAACTTGCGTCCTAAGCACCCTGCTGTATGGCTCAGAGACATGGACCACCTACTCCAAACATGAAAGATCCCTCAACTCCTTCCACCTGCGCTGCCTACGCAAAATTCTCAAGATCAAGTGGCAAGACAGGATCTCAAATATCGAAGTTCTGAG
>OZ007582.1:27115664-27203313 GCA_963931925.1 Onchidella celtica
CAACATTGGAACAATGTCATACCTAGTTGCAAACTTGATGTCAGTCCTACATAGAATTCCCACATCAGATTGATGTAGAGAAAATGACATTATTCCTATGTTGGGTTTAAGTCAGAACAAAGTAGTATCTTGATCACATTCCCAACATTGGAATGATGCCATTCCTACAAACTTGATATCAACCTACATCAGATTGATGTAGTAAAAAATGGTATCTTTCCTATGTCATATTTAAGTCTGAGCAAAGTCGTATTCTAATCGGATTGCCAACTTTGGAACAATGCCATTCCAACATGCAAACTTGATGTCACTCCTACATGTAATTCTACATCAGTTTGATGTAGCAAAAAATGACATCATAGATGTTTAGGATATAAGTTGGAATAAATTAGTATTCTGATCAGATTGCCAACATCAGAACAATGCTATTCCTACATACAAACTTAATGTCAATCCTATGTAGATTCCTACATCAGATTGATGTGGAAAAAATCTCGTCATTCCTATATTGGATTTAAGTCAGAACAAAGTCGTATTCTGATTGATGTTTGACATACCATTCCAACTAGCCAAGAGATATGATTAGGGAAACAGAGATCTTACAAGTGTAGGTGCCAGACAAAGAAAGTTGCTCACCAGTCGCTTCATGCCATTTGTTATTTTAGATGACTTAAAGTCAGTGAACGCATTTCAGCACATGAATGCAGTCATACAGAGAAAAGGTCATCCGCTCGGTGCCATCTACAAGCCTTGCAGAAAGCCAGTCACATACAAAAAGTTACTGGTCATTTGTCGCTCACCACATCAACAAACTGCAAATTCACATGCCACTGTCTGCATGTATATCTCATGGGTAAGTCACTTGTCGTGGAATGATATTTTTTTTTGGTGTTTCATTCATCGTGTACGAGGTGTGTTGGTCTTTTTTGTCCACAAACATGGTGACTGATGCACTGCCGACGGAATGTGTGGATGAAAGAACTTTCGAAGAACAAGAGACAGATGACAACACAATGTTGATCTGTCTTATCAAAGAAAATAATTTCGTTTATGATCTAAAAGAGCCAAGACATACAGATGGAAAAGCTTTACATCATCTCTTATAATTACAATGTCTTTAAATAAGTATGGAATTCTGCTTCAATTTCACGGCTTGCATATTTTGGTCACACATACATTGAACGAGGTGATCTATTTCTTCATGGATTATACCTTGGAGATAACCACCAGATGAAAAGTACTGTGGCACTGTCTGCCATGTTCTTCACTCTTTTAGCAAGTAGGATATAGCATGCAACCTTTTCTATGTGACACTTTTGAAGTCGTACGGTGTGTGAAGTTTGTCATAGAGATAATCATGTATGGCAAGTGACATGTGATGAAAAACTTTGGACCAATTACGAATGGTAATCAACATGCAATCTTCGGTCCGTAGCGAGCGGCGAGTGACATGTGGCAAACAACTTTCTCTGTGTGACGCCTATATCAGTCAGCAATGTTCACCACAAACTGAGAGAGATTTAGAAAACAGGGAAAAAGAGTAAAGAGAAATCACTGATTCTCTTTATTGTCCACTGTCGTTTGTTGGATGAATGCCAAACACTCAACGGAAGTTCCTCGCTTCTGTTTTAATGTCCAGTATGCAAGAGGCTCCTCTTTCTCCTGAATTACTTTGTAATTTCTTTAAAAAGAAAAAAAGTATGAGAATGAAGAAATCACTAACACACTATAATATCTATGTGTTTTTTTTTCTTTTTATGAATGCCAAACTACACTAACGGACTTAGTCGTGTTTATTATGTTTTTGTCCAATTTGCAAAAGGCTTTCCCTTAAATGATTTTGTAATTTTCATATTTCGTATTTATGTTATACATTCTAGATTATTCCTTAAATTTTCTTCCCTATATTCAATGTCTTGGAATGTCTGAAAATCTATGATTTTGATCCAATTCCTGTGTTCAGGCAGATACGGATTTAAATGTCAATTATTTCTTATGTTTGATTTATTTATATAAGTCCACCTGATAATATGGATATCTGTGTGTTCTGTTGGCAATTTTAACCCTCGTCCCACGTTGAATGAACTCATCGTGCGAGGATGGCCAGTGGTCAGGCAGCCAATTGTTCGCATGTTGCCGATAACCTCGGCGGTCAGGTCAATCGGGTTCTTTTGAACACATGTATCGTGTTTACTTTAGGACGCAATAATAACAATAGCGGTGGATAAATCATAAGTGACTCTATGATATGTGGATAAAGTACTTGTTATGATATGCAGTAAGTTCTACTGTTAAATGGAAGGCCCAAAATCAAGAATTTTCTGCATTTACATGCCCTCTGACAGACGTTTTACCCTTTTGCTATTTTTGTCTCTAAGTCAGACCACTCACGTGAACAAATTATTTTTCAAGCCAGACACTTATGTTACTAACCACATGTATCGTGACATTGTCTCCCCCCCCCCCCCCCTCCACTATGTATAGCTTCCATATACTATGATGTTTGTTTTAGCAAGAGATTTGATTTCCAGCTCATAGAGTACATACATGTACTGAAAAGTGGTTTAATCAAGTCTACACAATATCTCTCTAATATATATCAAAAAAAGACAACGACTAACAAAAAAGTCCATGATGAAAAACCTACAGACTGACGCCGTTATGCAGCATGCCAAAGTATTACATCGAAATTCATAATTACGGACAAAGAGCGGTTTCTCAAATTACGCACTTGGCCCCTTTCTTCTCATTTCACATGTAGACGACAACTAGCATCAAAGTAAAAGTTTCCTCAAGATTTTCCCCAGTTCGAACTTCAGACAGTCCGTACTATTACATGAGTGTGACGAATACTTGTGAATAGTTGCATTGTAATAAATGTAATCGGACGATACCATTTTGTCAGACATAGTAGGGGTGACAGGATAGATAAACAGGCAAAAAAAATGTGGAAAAAAAGTGAAAACCGATAGTCACAGCAACCGTATAAACAAAACATGAGCAGCAGCATTTCTTTACAAATAGATTGGCCTCCCGCAGGATCCGGTTTACAGTATGTAGGCCACAATATTGGCCTCGCATGTTGCGTGAGGAGGCCAATATAGTGGGCCAATATAGTGGCCTCCCCCAGGACGAGGGTTTAACTTCGAGCAGATAAAGTGATGTGTGAACCCCTCTCTTGGGTGATGGGTAGTTTGTTTTGGTATCGAATTGGTTTCTTAAAAGTGGCTGTCTTATAATGTAGAAAACCAAGAAGACGTGGCATTTTCATTCCCCAATGGACTTTACATTTTTAAGTGTTGTCAAAAACAAACAAAAAAAAAAGTCTGCAGCAAGTATAAGTAAATGAAGAATTTGACACAAAAAGGAAGTACACAGTAGTATTTAAAGATTTACTTGGATAAATAGTGGTATCGATTCCCACTTCCGGTTTGTGGCAAGGAAATTAAGCTGGTGACATGGGGAGAAAGGTAGATAATCACGCTTACAATTCATTATTTTTTAATGGATAACTATGGCGCTATTTATATCAATAGGCATCAATCTTGATGCGCATTAATTATTAACAAGAGTGTTTGTATGATAATTAAATGCTTTTAGTGAGAGCTATGCAGAAATTGATTTAATAACAACTGTTGAAGCATGTCCAGTTCAAATCTTGTTTACCATAGGGGCAGATATTGTAAGGATTTTGCGTTATATAAGAAACCTCAACCCTATTTATAGTACAGGACAGCCACTTGTGTTAAACCTGGGTGGTTACTGGCTCCTGCTTCCATGTAGCGTCGAGGTCGGCGGTCGACCAAGGTACTCGCACGGCTGGTCATGCCCAACCAGTCTATAAAGCTTAGGGTCTGGCGAGATTTCCTCCCTTGAGGCGCTACTGAGGAACTGAGAGTTAGGGTGGAATTTGGTCGGGGGTAGGCCGGGCAAAAACATACGGATTAGAACCTACTTCCTTGGGGCAACTGGTACTTTAGAGTATTAGACTTAGTATCGTCCATGTCATGGGAAAAGTGCTCTCGCAACCATATATAGTCACACGGCACATCTGTGCTAGGTAGGGTAGTGTGTGCTGGAGTCCCCGTGCCACTTTTTTTTTCTTTTTTCTGTTTTCTAAAATTAGAATAAAGTTCACCTTGAGCTCAGTTGAAAAGAAAATAATAATCATGAATTTGACTCACCTGAAAACTAGAGTGTTCACTGAAGAAAAAAACCTGCCGCTTTTGAAAGGAGAAATTGTTATATTGGTTTTAATTTTCTTTTTTTTTTTAGCAAAGAGCACAAGACACTCTCCTTGTACATGATTGTATTTTTTTATTCCTATATAAACCAATTTGTCTCAAAAGAATAATATTTTCACACATTTTTTAATAAAGAAATTGTTTTCTTCGTCAGAGCTTGTTTTAAATATTGATAATTAATTAGAACTGCAACCCACTGTTTGCGCACAGTACACTGAGGTAAACAACTTTTTCCGCAACTTCAATGTCCTCTCAGCTCGTGCAACACCTACTTCGTTTAAACGTCTTCTATGTTTATCAGTCACCGACTCTACAAAAAGCTGACGTGTAAGGTTTACATCAAGTTTGCACATGGACAAAACATTGTTCTCATGTAGATCCGCTGGTTATGACATCACACCAACGTCGATTTGATATAGGGAATGTGCCCCTCTCATAGTCCTATTAAGACAACGGAAAATCCAATACAGATCTACTTTGGTTGAATTTAGGGATGCTGGGCACATTTTATACATTATATTCCTTGAAGATGAATATTTTCGTACAGAGTTTTCATTATGTCATTTTTTTGTCTTTTGTGAAGATATGGCTTTGGGATCAATAATGAATGAAGGACTGTGCAGAAGAGGCAGCGGTGAAAAAGCAGAGAAAATAACTCCTCCCAGTGCAGTCGGTCTCCAATGTTTCTATGTTCTCACTACAACTGACAGTTCATGGAATGGATGCTGCTGATCAGTCATCTTCACACACACAAACATCCAGGCAGAAGAGATACTGAAGTTGTGGTAATCTTTTTATGCAAAGGACTAGCAACAACAGCATGAGCTTTTGAAATATACTGGTACTGTTCTTGTCATAATAGAGCGTTAAAAGCATGGTAGAGCCTGTGAATAGGATGAAGTGTTATTTTTGGCATGCTAAGTCGTTCCTTCTAAATCAATGATACACAGAGTTCTAGGCCACATTTCTCCCCTTGCGACCCAGTGGCTCTCCAGTTCCTCCCCCATTTTGAATTGTCATTAATTTTTTTCACTATAATACTTTTACAGTGTCAAAAATAGGCAAAAAGAAAAAGTTGTATAGCAAAGCCTCGCATAAGAAATAAAACCCAAACGATACAATATATTTTTACAGTGGTATTATTCAAACGTTTTTATGAACTGTTAGTTCGTGATCAGCATTATAATTCTGTTAATTATTATCTCATTTGATATTTATATACACAGTGTACAGAGCACATTCTTTCTCGAGCTCCTAGATCCTCCTCTTACTGAAATCCCTCCCTAGTCATACCCTTGCCCTGAGGTTTGTGTGCCTCCCATCCGAGAATCTTTGTCCTACACCTGGACTGCCTAAAACGTTTTTGTGAAATTGTCCCATTATACCTACTGGAGAGGGCTGTATGCAACACTGAGCATGTCAAATGGTCTGAAGACAAATTCCCTAAATTACTGTTTTCAGTCTGCCGTAAGAAGCAGGCAACATCCGAAGTAAGGGAAGTAATCAAAATTATAGAACGTTTGAATGATTAAGATGGGTTATAGTTCTTATTTGACAGCTGCACTGTTATAATTATTATCCCCAGTGATGCTTTGCCTAAATATCTTTCCTTTTCATCGTTTCATCTGTTAGAATACCTTACATAACTTCATGGTTATTCATGAGTATGGCGTGTCAGCCTATTGAAATTTTAATGATCAATTTTCATTAATGTTGTGTGTATCATAATAATCATCTGTTGTAGGATAAAATACCTAATGAAATTAACTCTTTGTGTGCAGTGAATTTTTCCTTGTTTGCCTATACAAGAAGAAACTAGTGGGGGGAAATGAAGGAAGACTAACTACAGTAAAAACTATTAATAGAAGTCGACTTTCTTTTTCCCTGACACAAAATAGCCTAGCATTCTTGTGCACCAGTACATCAGTGACTGGCACAAACGTGACCAGCAGAAGAACTGATATATCGGTGATTGGCACGTAAAGAGTTAATGAGCAAATGTTACTGTTTTGAGAAGACTGTCATAATACTCACATTTTTGTAGTCTATTCGAACCTCTGGCTGACTGGATTCTCATTTGTTTCTTTCTTCTGGTTCATTTTTTTTCTTCGTAGCCTTTTTCTTCCTCACTTTTGTCTGTTTATTGTTCCTTTTTTTATTTCCTAGTATTCTTTTTTCCCCAGCTTTTTTTACAAGTCTTTTTTCATTCTAGCTCCTTTTATTAGCTGCTTATGATATGATTAGCATATCCCAATTACCTCAGGTATTGAAAGGATCATTAAAAAGGTCCAACAGTCTCATATAAAACTGTACCTTTGAAGGCAAAAGTAAAATATTTCATTGATGTCTTAATGGAGATGTTTCCATTCTTTTCATTGCAGAGATGGTGCTTATGTCCTTTCTGAACACAGAAGATTATAACAGTGACTTCAACTCTTGGGTCCAAGACAAACACCACAAGAAGATAAAATGAATAAAATGGCTGGAATGCCTCACATAAAGGCTATGTGCTTTTGACCATGTGCATAAGAAAAGTTCCTACAGGCCAATTTGGTAAGTGGAGAGACTTGAGAATAATTTGATCTAATCTGGGAAAGATTTCTAGTTGAAACCTGGTGGGACTAATTCAGATAATTTGTTATTCTCTTCATTCAGATCTGATGTAATTAAAACAAGTTTAACATCTTTTTGTGTGAATGTGAAAAAGAAGTTTATTTGGAAATTTGAAACAATACTTGTAGTTTTTTCTTTCTGACACTTTGTCTTTGTTGTGGATTTATGTATATAGAATATACATATGGACCTGAAAGTTGTAGAACCATATAGTATGAGATACAGATATATCAGCTCAGTCTGCCCCCAAAATGACTTATGCATTGAGAAAGACATTAGGCATTTATTGTATAAGCTTTAGGATATTTAATTCCATATCACTGCTTTAAAAGACAATCAATTTCAAAACAGTATGGGTTGTATGTCATTTCTTAAAGTGACTCCAATGGGGGATAACAGCTCGTAAAACATATTTAATGTGATTCAAACTAGGTGCTGCCTGTTTGCATAGGTTAGTGAATGGATAAAAAAAATATATTAATTGGCTTATTTCTTGTCAGTGGTTTGTATACCATGGATTTAATGCAGTGTTGTGAAAGTGTGGCAATACATCTTGTCAGTGAAATAAGTATGTCTTAGAATGTATATAAATCTAGTATGTGGCTCAGATTATAGGCCTTCTTTGATGTTCTGTGTCTTGGTTAGGCTGTTGTTAGCCCTTTGGTTATATTTTTTTTATATTAAGCCTTCAGGTTTTGGGGCTCGCTGGCTTGGGCAGTTGCACCTCAGTCATTATTATCATCTTATTTTAACAGAGCTAGAGGGTGAGTATGTAGCACCTAAAGCGTCATGACTACTTGACCAAAAATTCTGAAACTGTGCTGCCTCAATTTTTGATGATAGATTACATATCCAATTTGGACAAAATTTAGTCTATAATATACTCATAAATCTTATTATAAAAGAAATGGTCTCAAGATTATTTCATTGTTAGTGCAAATTTTCTTAAGTGTCAACTAATCTAACCCAATCTCCTTTCTATTGACCAGCTGTGTTTATGAAATTTCAGGCAATCTTTGAAAAATGCTGAACATGAATTATGACATGTAATATATGAAATATATGAAATGAAAATATGTATTATATGTATTACATTGACATCAGTTCCAGTTACTATAAGGCTCTGTTTGTGAGGTAACATTAAATAAATTAGAAATTAAGAAAACAAACCTTTCTCAGTTTGAACTGATCAATTAATTCCTATTATGCTCCCACAGGATGGAATGCATTTCCTTTTGGACCTCTACCGAACTATGGGCACAATCATTATTTCATTAGGGCAATCACAGATGAAGGAGAGGACCACACATAAGCAAGCCCTTGGTCAAAGGCAAATCCTTTTTTATGAGAGGACGTGTCTGAGATATGGAGGACAGTTTGAGGGAAACTTGTACTATTTAAGAGTACGTTAGCATTTTGAAAATGTAAATACATTATGTTTCTCGTTTTGAGAAAAGCATCAATTTTTGTTCCAATTAGCTCTTTTTGTTAACTGCTGTTAAATGAGCGTACCATATATGTTATATAAAATTCATTCAAATACCAAAAGAAACAAAAGTATTATTTACTTGCTTTTGATAATAGCCCTGATCAAATGGATTTTTTTTTTAGCAAAATGAGATAAATTCATCGACATTTTTTTAGAAACAGCTAGAGCCTAAGTGTAGATGAGTGAATTAGTAAATGAGTCAGTGCAAAATAAGAACAGCCCAAATCTACCTGTGTTTGTACCCTGTTATGAACTGTCAAATTGTGACCAATAATGGTATCTTAGAGGTTTAAAACACATCATTTCATAAAGATAAAGAATTTACTATTCGATTTTGGGCAATAAAAATGCGAAGATAGTTTTTTTTTAACTTTAAATCAGTTTATTTTCTTTTCGAGGGTTTTTGTTGTCCGTGTGTGCACACTGTTATTTCGAGGATCTATTTAGATAATTACATGCTGTAAAAGTGCATGTGGCTGTTCCAACAGTCGCATCTTCACCAATAATAAAGAAATTAGGCTGAAAATCGGTATTGGCGTGGGCTAAGGCGCATTATGGTCGATATTAGTGAGTTTGCGTCCGACTTTTCGTGTGCACACTGACAAAAACAATGGCCATTGTTAAATCAAGGGCACTAATTCTAATAAACTGAAACAAGAGAAAGAAATGTGTACACATGACATATCACACAACTTCGATGTGACGAACAACTTTCCTTCATTGAGTAGTATTCAGCTTTGCACATTTAAATAGCTATATGCAGTTTAAAAACTGTACTTTGGCAGGTAGATTTGGGCTGTTCTTATTTTGCAATGAGTCAAATCTAAATCTGGGTTCTATTCAAGCTGAATTCTGCTAAATCTGCTGTAAGTCTAGATTATAGGTCTTGATCAATGTCTAGAAATATCTATGCGAGATCCTGTAGTAGACCTCACAGACTGTGGAATCTATAGCTTCTGCCTAGACTCTAGATCTAGATCTAGAATCTGACTTCTATCTTGATGTAGATTCTAGTGTATAATCTTGTTTATAAGTCATTATTATTATACAAAAAGAATGTTGTTACAAGTACGTACATCCCCCAAGTATTTTGCACTAGGGGTACATATTTTAAAGCCTTTTGAGACTCAGAGCTAGGGAGCTCCTCCCAAAATACTCCTAACAACAGCCTTAATTAATTATTCTTTCAGATTTTCTTTTTTTTTTTTCCTCCTGTGTTTTGGTTGAAAGGGCAGGGTTAGGGGTTCTATAAGATTTAAGGTTGAGAATAAGGACAGAATTAGGGATAGGTATGTATCCGTACACGGCCCTATCGCAAAATGCTTGGGATGCATATGTAGTCATAACAACAGCTTGCAATAAAGAGGAATGATTTCTTGTAATAATTATTATTACCTTTGGACATATTGCGTTTAGTGGATTTTTAAAAAAAATCATGTTCTGTAACTCATATCAAGATATGATCTAATGCACTTATCTCTGATTTTGTAGAAATGGCGCATATTGCATTTTATGCTCGAACCCTTTATTTGAATACTTGAGCAGATGTGCTTTCCTCTTCGTCATATGATGTAAACATCAGTTGTTTTCTGTATAAGTACTAATCCTAAGTGATTGCTCGAGGAAGAATGTTTGTTTTAAAGAGTAGACCTGTATTTATATGACAACAGCTGAGTGGAATTCAGCACTACTTGTCACTTGATATAAGAATGAAATTTGTTTTTCAGAAATGCTGAAAAATTTTGTCTTTTTTGTGTCCATTTCCTGAGTTGTGTATCCATGCTAGTAACTGCATGTTCCAAGTGTACCCTTTCATAATTATCACACATTTATTGTTCTTTTTTATCAGTATAATCAAGTAGAAAATGAAAAGTTCAAATGCAGTCACAGGTACTATTTCATTTTCAAACAATTATTATTTTGATATATTGCCAGTATATTTGAATAAAACATCAAGAAATAGAATCAAAGAAACATGTATTTTGTGTGTCAATACGTTGACAACTAACAACAACAACAACAACAACAACAAAAATACTAGATGTTCCAGGATACAATGAATTCCAAAAAGAATTTTAAAGTGGAAAAAGATACATGTATAATCTCTTGGATTTTAAGTCTTAAAATCTACTGTTCTCAGGGTGTCAGACCTAAATGTCTGGACCAGTTTCATCACATCACCATTCGATTTATCACTTTCATTTTCCCTTGAAATTCGGGTTGGATCAGTTGTAAACCACTAGATCCATCTATATTATATTATACAGTTGTATCAGTATTGTCATTTGCCACCGGTAGGACCCAGGACCATACAAAAAAAAAAAAAAAATAATAATTATATTACCTTTTTCAAATAGTAAAAAAAATAATAGATGAAAAATAAACTGAGTGTAGCAGATTTAGCCTAGATCAATGTAGTGAACAGAAGCCAGAAATTAGGACATCACAGATAGCCAAGAAACTGGAGTATTTACATTGACATGGCAGCAAGCAATAGCCACTATTTGTGTCCTCAGACTGTGCCTCCTGCTGAAATTATAGTCGAAATTTGTGTTTCATACTAGTTTGTGCGAACATTGGCTTGCATTTGTGTTGTAAGAATCACCAGCAATTGGATCCTAATTCTTTCTATCACGTTGGTCTCTTCTTCTTCTTCTGTGATTTTCATGTTAGTCAGATCATCACTAGATAATCAGGAGGGACCAGTGGTCTGTATGAAAACTATTTTCAGTTCAGGTTCCCCCATGCAGTCCTGTCAAGATGCAGGAAGCGCCTTGCCACCATGTCTAGCAGTTTTCCCTCCTTGCTCCTTTCTTTTCTTTCTAAGAGACGCTAAGATCTTGATTTAAAAACTGTTATACACATTTACAAAACTTTTTTCAGGTCCATGCAAAGCAACTTTTGAGATCTTTTTAAATTCAGTGTGATAAAATTATTTAAAGTATTGAATTCTATTGTTAAATTTAGAAGTTCTGAATAACAAACATAAAAAAAAGAACGTGTACCCATGAAAGTGCAAAGTGGTCGTTATCGTACCGAGGCGCTGTAAAACCCAAACTGACACTTAAAATTAAACCCTTTTTTACTCATATAATAGGGCAACACTGGAAGACATGCTCTGCATTTTCTGGTGCCATTCCACACGGACGTGGTTCTGTGTCTCCAACTTCTGAACTTTCTATAGTTTTAGTAGGCCTACTAGTAGGCTACAGGGTTCAGTCTCACTTTCTCTCTTTCTTTCATTCTCTTGCTTACCCCCCCCCCCCCCCCAAGCCTCAACATACACATCGTTTAATGTTTTTGTACTTTATCCATGTCCGTCGTGGCGAGGTTAATCCCAGGCCTCAAAGACTAAGTAAGAGTTATTGATTATATAGTGTATTTAAAAATGGAAGTGCTTAGAGAGGGACACATGTCCCCCTCTAAGCAAGTGCTTACAGAGGGACATATATGTGAAAAACGTCATCGAAATATGGTGACTTGCTATTTTTACTCAGCCAACCGACGGATATTCTATTTTGGGAAGTTTGCCTGTTTTTGATTTCGATCGTCCGACATGGCGGCGCCCTCAAATAGCCTGTAGGCTATTTTATGTATGACTAGATCGAAAGATCTTCCCAACCCTAAATCTCACCCTACCCCTAACACTAATTGCCATGCCGACTTTGACAGCTCATGGTCATACGCCATCGTGCGTAAAATAGCGAAAGGAATATTTTGCAGAAATACGTAAAACAGCCTACAGGCTATTTAATTTGCTGTCATACGTAAAATAGACATTCCGCACTCTCGAAATAAGTAAAATATCCTATTTGCCGCCATACGTAAAATAGACGCTCCGATGTTCTGTCACCTTGTGATTCTTCTCACACATATAGGCTAGCACAGCGGTTGGTGCATGTCCCTGGTAGTGGTAGGCTCATTTTCTATCCTGTCATTCTTTTACCTCTGTCTATCATCTGACTTTTCTCAGCACAACGTGGCTGTTATCGTGTCACTGTGCTTGTCTTCAAACTTAAACTTAAAAACGTACTGGCCACACAAACAGATTAAATTTGGAGCGCATATTATTGCTCCGGCATCTGTGAGATCCAAAACTAGATCAAGATCTTCAAAAATATTTATTTTGTTTCAGAGCCCACACAGTGACTGCATAATACGTTCTAACTATGCCCCTCCATGCTAAAGGAACTGATCTATGCAACTGTCCCTCTTAAATCCTGCGCTGAAAGATATCTTAAATCCTGTGCTTAGAGACATTAAAATAATGTGATGTGTCCCTCTGTAGTAAATGTAAGCACACATTTAGAGGGGGGGGGGCGCATGTGTCCCTCTGTAAGCATACATTTAGAGCGGGATATGTGTCCCTCTGTAGGCACTTGCTTAGAGGGGCTCGTGTCCCTCCGTAAGCACTTGCTTAGATGGGGACATGTGTCCCTCTGTAAGCACTTGCTTAGAGGGGGACAGGTGTGTATGTCCCTCTGTAAGCACTTGCTTAGAGGGGGACATGTGTCCATCTCTAAGCACTTCCTTTAAAAATACATGTAGCATTAGCCCTAATCTGTTGTGGAAACATGGGAAATAATTCACTATCGTAGACTCCTGTCACCCGTGTGAAGACTGTCCATTGTCTCCCTTTGCATTGCAACCACTCATGGTAATAACATGATTAAGCCCCTTGAATTGGTCCAACCAGGCTGACTCGGCCACAAATCAAAGGTTTGCAAACTCGAAGTTGGGGCCACCACTGTGTCTTTTGTCAAATATCATGGCACAGAAAGGCTACTTGCTCATTGATTTAAGTCTTATTACGTTGGTTTTGACTCAGACCTGGACTTCCTTTGAATTACTTAGCAAGACAAACCTGTTTCAGTCTCACAAGTGCACGAGGGCCTGTAAAACCGAAGTAAAACAGACTTTTGGCTCCGTTCATTAAGGGCCAAAAAGTTGAAAACCACTGGCCAGTAATCCCACTGGAACTGCATGGAACAAAATGGAAGTTCCCGTGGTTGTTTCCGTCACTGTTCAGCATTCCACAGGGTTCCTTTTCACAGGTCATTGAAGTGATTGGCACCGCATAAACTTTACGAGTGTTTAGTGTGTAGGATTTTATGATTTTGTAGTGTTTCGCTCTGTCAGAGAATTGGTCTCCACTGATTGACACGAACTGTGTGATACCGAGAGCTGTTCTTAGACGCATTTTGTTTTTTTCTAATGTATTGTAAGTAATTTGAGAAGGAAAATTAGATTTGTTTATGCCGCGTTGATCGTTTGGAACCAAGAAGAAACTGGATCAATTAGAAACTTATTTAAGGTTTAATCACCTTTGAATACTTGAAAATAGGAGTTTAGGAAGGGAGGGGTTGGAAAATGTGTATGTGTACAGAGAGACAGCAGTGTTGGGTGTATAGTAAGGGAGGGGGTGGAAAATGTGTATGTGTACAGAGAGACAGCAGTGTTGGGTGTATAGTGACATATTATATAGAATACAAGACATTTTGCAGATTAATATTTTCATATAAGAGGACAAGGGACAGCTATGATTGACAATGTAGCTGACCCTCTGCGTCGACAAGACATCTTTTAGTTTTGTTAAGGCTGTGAACAATTATTCCACCAATTGTCTTGCGTATAGATCCGCATGATGTAGCCTATTCAACTCAATTTTTCAGGGTAAGGGTAACAATCGTGGCAAATACAGAACATTCCGGTAATAAACTACCTTTACTGTTCAACGCGTGAGCATGTTTGTCGCGATGTGGGTTACATGGGGATATTTCGACTGACACTCTTTCGAGGTCCGCTCCCACAATCGACGAACACACAAAAATAAATACTTGCACTCTAAAAACTAAATAAATTAATTGCTTTCAATTTTAGCAGAACTGTAGGGCAGTTTAATTACAGGAATTAATGCAACAAATATAATTATAAATATAAATATCAATTCAAAGGCAACTGAATCTAACTAATGAAACTACCGCTTTCTATAAAGACTAACGTATTCAATCTAACTACTTGCAGGTCATATGAGTTATATGGCAAATAGAATCCGCGCACGTGGCGACGGATATAACAGTTTAAATTCTATTAATTCAATGAGACATGTTATGATATGGACATTTCCTCTAGACACGCCATGGAGAATGCTTGTACAACCATGCGTTGTCTGGCGGTAGCTCTGAAACTGTCTTCAAAAGTAAGTAGAACGGTTCACTTTCATCATTACAAATTAGTATGGACTCTCACCATGCGGCCCTCACTGGGAGTGAGAGCGCTGGATGTAAACGCTGTGGGTTTATATCAAACCAAGTAGCTTAGGCTCTGGAGCTTTAAATCAGGCTCCTTCACAATGGACTGCTCAACTGCGTCTCTATGTCTCTCATCTGGCTGAGGACTATCGCCGACCACCTCGTAAATGGATTGTCTACATGTGGCCCAGAACTAAGTTCTGTATGGCCTTAAATACTGGACTGCATCTGCAGCTTACCGTCTAATTCCTGGATTGTGATTGGTGCAACCACTTCTAGCTCAGCTGCCGAACTGAGTTATTTTAAGTAACAGCCCGACGCAACGACCTTGGGTCGACATCAAAGGTCGAATTACTTCATACAATATAATGTAATTTTATAGCAATAAATTCTTAACATGTTCAAAACCCCGAGCTTTTACTCTGGATCACGGTATTTTCTGTACGTCAACAGACGTCTCAATAACATTTAATTCCTACTCACCCCTTCCCTCTTTACTAAACCTAGTTCAAAACACGAGATATAACAAGTGCTCAGTCATGCACACCTACGCTGTCCGTCTATCCTTCCCCACATCTTCTGTCTATCTATTATAAAAAAAACTGTTCAAAACAACTTGTTTACGAGACCAAGTTATGCTGGCTCGCACAATAATTACGTTTGTAAAAATTACTCACTGCTCTCTCACAAAAATTTAGTCAGTGGCAACATTTATGAATTAAATCTATTCTTGACAATGTTAGAATAATGCATTCATTCTCTTTGAATGAAAACTATGCGTGGATCTGTGTTGTATAGGTTCTGTAATCACATCGGGGAATTGGTTGAAAAGTTACCACTCCCACCATCTGTTAACATACAACAAACCAATTCCTGGGTTTTCTCGCGAGTCTGTGTCTGCGCACCCGCACCTGCTCGGTAATGTGTACGATAAACTTCTTGTTGTTTGTTTTAATTGTTTTTAACAAGGGGCTGTTCAAATATGATATCACACTTTTTGGGGGGATTTTCAGACCCCCCCCCCTTCTCACACTTCCTCACATTTTTGCCAGCCTCCCCCCCCCCCCCCCCCCTGTGATATCACACATTTGACAATATATAAATAAGACATTATACGTTAAATGTTAGACTACTTCGAAATAGTAAAATGCATTGATAAATTAAAGATACAAAGGCATATTTGGCATAGAAATAGCTGAGACAATTTATTTAGAGACCATAGGCAAAAGCTGACAAAATACAAGAATAATAATAATAATAATATCAGTACATTTATATAGCGCCAATCCCCATTGAAGAGCCCTAGGCGCTTTACACTGACCTGTTAAAATCATCATTCTCACGCCCATTCACTCTGCACAAGTCCATCTCACAATCTACAAATAACTTTCAAAGAGGTGCGTTTTCAGATTCTGTTTAAACAGCTCAAGTAATGCTGTTTCCCGTAAATTTACTGGAAGAGAATTCCACAAGGTGGGTCCAGAAGAAGAAAACGCACGCTCACCATAGTGTTTAAAAGAAGCTCGTGGTGTTGTGATGTAACTGGCACTCTCTGATCGTAATGTCCTTGTAGGTCTATATGGAGTAATGAATTCAGAGAGATAGGGTGGGAAGTTTTGATTAAATAAGCAATGATGGCATAAAATAGCTAGTTTGTAATCTATGCGTGCTTTAATGGGCAGCCAATGGAGTTCTCTCAAGAGAGGGGTCACATGATCTCGCTTTGCTTTCTTTAGTACTAATCTGGCAGCATTGTTCTGTATACGTTGTAGTTTATTTATTTTTTCATCTGATAGGCCAGCCAGAAGCGAATTACAATAATCAAGCCTTGATAAAATAAAGGCAGACACAAGTTTTTTGGCTCCATTGGTGTCTAGATATGATCTTATCTGACCAATTTTCCTCATTTCAAAATTAAGGATTTTGCACAGGTTGTTAATTTGAAATTCCATATTCAGACAGCTGTCTAAATAGACGCCTAGATTTTTGGCCTTATGCGAACACTTGAAATACAAAAATATTATTCATCTAATACAAATGGCCCGCGCATGATTTCAACTATATTTAGTTGTAAAAGAAACTAAGAGTGCCAACACTTTTTTGGGCCTACCTACTACCTAGACATTTTGCTAGATCTATATCTTTAAAAACAAATTCCTAAGAAATCACAACATACAACAGGATTTTGCCATAGTCTATAGGCCTATATAACTATAAGTATATGAACTCTCTAATTGCCTAGAGATTTGTGATAATCTGGAAGGAAAGATCTAGATCTAATCTAGACTTGTAGGCAATGGGGAGCATGGAATGTATTAAAGAAGAAAAAGAAATAGCAGTACCGTAGGTATTCAAATGGAAATTGACATACAACAACTACACAAATAACCTAGATTCTAGATATACTTACACGAGAGCAAATGAAAGTTAGTTTGAAATGTTTAAAAAATCTTAGTTTTCAATCTATTTCTAATACACTGAAGTAGGCTAAAAGATGTGATATCACTTTTCCATGAGACCCCCCCCCCTTCCTCACACTTCCTCACATTTTTGCCAGATCCCCCCCCCCCTCCCCTCCAGGCGTGATATCATATTTGAACGGCCCCCAACATAAGAGAAAGGCATTTGGGGGAGCGAGACTGCCGGAAATAAAAGACATCGGTACACTCACTAACACCCAGTGTGAAAGTACTGTGGCCGTGTGAGTCGATAGTTGATCGTTTGCACAAAGAGGAAAGTATGCAGAGAAAGGGCCTACGCTGTTTGTTCCTTTTTGGCTGTTTGACTGTAAGCGCTTAGTTCAGATCTATTTTCTGTTTGGAATGCAATTTACAGAGACAAAAGAGTCGATGGAAGTCTGCCTATGCCTTTGTCGGTGAAAGCTCCGAATGGGTAAACATGAAGTTCATGTACACAGTGTTTATGTAGGTCTAAAACCAACGGAGAAACAAGTCTTGTTATAGCGACTAGTTCAGGAGCTGTGTAAAATTATTCCCGCCTCTGTGGGGCTCCCAGTCCTATTGTTTGATACACAACAGACACAGAATTGCGTAGGCCCCAAATGATTTCCTTGCAAAGTGTACGTTTGGAACTGATACTGTTCTGCACCCAAAATGTATTATGTGCGGCAGTCTACGGCCACTGCGTACAAGCAACTCGATTTGTTCTGTAACCGTTCTCGAACAGACAGACAGACGTTGAGATACTAACGAAGGTAAACACAAACCAAGGGAGAGAGATACGTGGTTGACAAGAAACACCTGTAGGATTATGCAAGTAGGATGCGAAATGCATGGCGGTTCCCCGGGCAAGGGCGCCCACGCGTCAGTTTGAGTTATGTGAGTGTGAGCAATATGGGCAGCGTCTTGATAAGAAAACAGGTGCACAATCTAATGCAGGGGTCATCAAACTACGGCCCGCGACGTCAGTTCATCCGGCCCGCCATGGTAGTTGATTTTGTTTGATAAAACCAGGGATATCTAAAGCTACGGGATGGACAACTGCTTATGCGGCCCGCGCTTGTAAGTCTGTCAGTTATCCTGCCCTTTGTGAAAAAAGTTTGGTGACCCCTGAAATGGAATCTTGAAGGACGCATGTCGCGACCTTAATTCTTATTTTTTCTATCTCCATTTTCTGAAAAACCGGAAGATCCTTTTAGTACGCGAAGAGGTATAACAAATTCACACTTTGACACTTGTGTAAAATGCGCTGTGGCACTTATCAAACTATTTCACAGTTGCGATGTATTCAAATTCCTTAAATCACAAATATTTAACTTCGAATTTCTCAGTTGTGCAAAATGGTGGAGTTGGAACGAATGAGAGCTAAGGTCGCGATTTGATTTCAGTTGAAACTGTAGTTTTGGCGGAGAGGAGGGAGTGGGGTACAGGGGTTACCACAACAGTCCGCAATGACCACACTATTTCAGGCATATTTTTTTACCGTAACAGTCCGAATACAATCATGAACAGTGCACTTCGTTCAGTGTAAGGAAAGCTGATATGGGTGGCAGCAGATAAGCTCTCTGGTTGCAGCAAGTCAAAATTACGATACCAACCAGATGGATACGGGACACCGCCCAGTTGCATGTGTGAGTAGGTCTTTCATTTCCTCATCTTTCTGCTTTCCTATTCTCCCCCCCCCCCCAGCCCCTCCCCCACCCCGCCTTTTTTTTTCCTCAATTTTTTCTTCTCTCTTCCTATCCAAGTTTCAATTTTTAATTTTTTTTCTTTTTCCCATGGATATCAGCTCTCGGTGGAAACAGGCATGCATGTGCAATATCAGATTTCCTTTCCATTTCGCTCCCCTTTCCTCCATATTTCATAATTATTACTCATCTTGACACGTGCAAGGCTCGACATGCACACATAACCTCTTTTATCTGTTCTCTGTATCACCCCCGACATGCTATTCCCCCAGGGGCCTCACCAACACACCTGCCTGGTTGTCTTTGTGTTGTTACCGTACCTGTGTCCGTGTGTATGTATGTGTTGTGGGTATCCAGCGGTGGAGAGATGACGTCATGTCCAGTAAATAGCGCACAGAAGGTGTGCAGTTTGAGTTTTGCTTCCACTCCAGCCATTTCTGTTCGTATTTTTTTGTGCGTGTTCTTCGCTCATTGGTTGTTTCACTCACTGCTTAAAACTTTATAGTTTTTAACATTTTACTTTACTCCTCATGTTCCCCCACTGTGTGTCACTGTTTCTGTTTCGTATCCTCGGCCACCTGTGATACTTGTGGCTTTTGCCATTTCTCTCTTCTATCATTTTCATGTTTTACTTCCCGTTTGGTTTCCATCTAAGCTTACAGAAGTTGTTCGCTTAGGTTTCCATTCATCCACACAATTCCCTCTATTATTTCTTTCTCTCGGGCTTTCAGTTTCACTTTCTGTCCTCTAAGCAGATTTACACCTCAGATGGGGCGTTCACGATGTTTTCTCTCTCTCTCTCTCTCTCACTCACGCACACACACACATCCACTCTCACCCACCCTATTGCGTGTGTGTTTGTGCGTACGAGATAGCCTATAGAAAAACCTGCTCTCTTTATCTCTGTCTGTCTGTCTCTCTTTCTCCCCCCCCCCTCCCCCTTTCTCTCCGTGCCTTCTCCAAACTCAAACTCTCTCTCTCTCTCTCACGTCCACTCTTAATCTTATCCAGCCTACTTGTGTGCGTTTGTGTGCACGAGAGAGAGAAGGAGAGAAAAGATAGCACGTTTTTTTTGTCCGTGTCCTGTGACTGAATTGGGGAGGGGGGGGGGTGACCTGTGTGCGCGGGGCAGAGAGAGAGAGAGATAGAGATATTATGTGTGTGTTTCTGAGAGAGAGAGAGAAAGGATGTTTGTAGAAATTATGAGTGTGGCATAGAGAAAGAAGGTGATTGTACGAAAGAAATTGTACGAGAGAAATAGAGAGTGTGCGTGGCAGAGAGAAATCTGGTGTGTGTGTGTGTGTGTGCATGTGTGAGAGAGAAGGAGCACGGCCTAGTCTGCGCTCACCCAATAACTTGCCGAGGTCAGGGTAAAGATCCGTTACATGTGAACTGGAAAGATTTCACAACAGAACATCTTGAGGCCAGAACTCGCTTTCCGTTCGTCTCCCGAGGTTTACCTGGCACTTTTTTGTTCTTTTTCTCACCGTTTTCCTCCTCTTACCTCCTTACGTTTTTGTTGTTGTTGTTCTATATTGCCAGACGTTGGTGTATCAACGAATCGGTTGATTATCAAGCTGCGCTGTACGCAATGTTCACTTGTACCCCGTGAGATAGATACGAGAGAGACATAATTATGTGCTAATGAGTATAAAATCATCGTTAGGAGTGTGGTGTATCTGAGAATTCAGGATGTACGATTAAGGGTGTGACAATAAAATCCTACAATAAAATTCTCTTTAATTTACTTAAAAATAATATATGGTGTCTATGAGACCCTCGGACGTACGAGTAGGAATAGTAAAAATGCATGCGTTGTTGAACGCTCACGTACATATTTTAAAAGTTCAAAAATATGAAAAATGGGCAATGACGTCGCCTAGGAATCCCTGGAATTTCAAGAAAAAAAATCCAGAAATAAGATAATTACAAACATTTTCAATTGCTTCTGGGTCAGATAGACCCACGACGCATTGCGAAGGTTATTAAATCAAAGAAGTAAAGTTCCATTCCTAATTCTAAATTCTAGATACCGTACTGAATGGGTGAGGTGGGCGGCGGGTGGGGCATAGAAACGAAAGGTGTTATACAATGTCTTTAGCCTCAACATAGTTACGTATAACATTCTGATTTCCGAGGCAGTTTGACTAGGATTATTCCCTTACGAGTGAGAAAAACGAGTAAAGAATGACAAAATGCCAGTGACCCGCACGTTCTGTAAGTTTTTATGAGATGATTAAAAACCTGTTTGATTTAACAAGTTTTATCTCTACCCTCAGAACATGCTATGTAAATGCGCGAGATCTCATTGGGACTGTAGTCGTGACGTCACGATTTAGCTAGTCGGCCGACCAAAATCTGCTAGTGTGCGCAGGGCCTCACAGATAGTGTGAATACCAAAGACTTTTCCATCATGTACGTGTTATTATAATGAACCATTGACCTTTTTTTTTAATCCTGTCAGCTGATTGAGAGAGATAATCCTTGCTGTTAAAAAATTGCGTATTGTCAGCTGTTGGATCTGCTATCAGTCAGTTATCTGTTGGCTAATACGATTAGTGGGTCATGGAGCTGACCTGACATGACAAATTTCACCCAATTTAAATACCGACCATCTTTGGCTTTCACGCTGCTAATTGCTGTATCCATGGACCAGAGCTTATCGTGAATCTCGCCTAATGGCATATCAACGGTGTTTTGAATTTACAGGAATGCATTTCAAAATTTGGGTCACTTTTATTATCCTTGGATGTGACAAACACGTTACTGTTTCAAAACTGATAAAGTATCGTTACATCACTAGATCTCACCATGAAGAAGTCAGAATTCAAAACCTCCTAGATCATCGATTCGCTAGTATGCGAGATGGACCGCACACCTCCCACACCACACTATTTCACATCCAGTGTTATACATCCTCAATTTGTCTAATGGTCTGTTTCTTTAATTTTCCAGAGTTCTTCCGCCTATTCTTTGTTATTCGAGGTTTGCCCCCCCTCCCCCACACACACATACTGTTTAGTTTGTCCTCCACCTGTTGACATTTTTGAAGGAGTTGGGAAGAAAATGTGTAGCTGTGCTTTCGCTGAGGACTGGCTCTTTTATAATAATATGTCTTTCCCTTGCGCACCTGTTTCAGATTCCATGGGGCTGTATTAATTTTATTGGGGGGGGGGGGGGGGAGGAGGAGGAATCAGGTTTTTTGTTGTTGTAAATTCCATTTCATATATGCATGCCTCCAGGCGGATGTCACGATGAATTTATCTGCAAAGTTGCATTTTCAACGCTTTTACTCATACATTTTGTCAAAATTGGCAAAAAGAAAAGGTTGTCGGTAGCGAAACCCTGCGTGAGAAATAAAACCTTTTTCATTTTGCACAATTTTGACATCTGTACTATATCTATATTAATAAAAGTGAAACCTTACGACAATTGCAGCGCGCCTTTCGCTACTCCTCTGTTGATGCTGATTCGGTGGCCCTCAGATTTTATACAGCGCTTAGTATAGACTGTCGTCGTGTCCCCGGCACAGAAAATGAAAAAATGATTAATAACTCGCGGAACGTTCGTATTAGTTTCTAGGTTGCGACAATTGGCGTTCGATCTATATTTTCGGCAAATGTAACTGAGATTGGTTCCGGTATTTGTATCACATTCACAAAACAACTTCCGGTTGAGACTGGTTTGAATGATGAGACTGAAGATTAGACTATCAAGTATGAAACTTTGTGTGTTCTCAATGTGCCTAGATTAGGAAAAAGAAAGGGTCTGGAATTGGGAGATTGACGCTGCAGGGCCAAAAATACAGGTTTGTGTTTTCAATATGCCTAAGAAAATATTATAATTTTCCATTAACACATGACGTTATCCCTTCCTGCGATGTGCAAACAAACTAACCCGTGCGCAAACCATAGCCATTTGACGGATGCTGGCGGGACGCGCAGGACGTCAACGCGCAAAGAGAGGGCAGTAAAACGTATCTAAAAACAAACAAACAAAAATAAAATAAAATAAAGCTAAAGGAACAGGCAAAATGAAGCAGGTTCATAATAATCACCAGAACTGAAACTGATAAATCGATTTATCCCGAGCAGGGCCGGGCACTCAGCTAGTACATTTGTGGACTTGAGATTTTTTGTTGCAAAAGGCTTCTGAACCACTCAACACTCAGACTTCAAATTTTATATGGTGCATCAGAATGGATGTAAGAGTGCACAGCTTTTAATAGAAGTCACAAATTGGTAGGCCTATAGTTTTTTTTATTGGAAATGTATTGTTTCGCCATCATTTAGATCTATTCGAGTCATGGTTCGCAAATTTTAAGGTCTCGTTATCACTTCCTGCGATGTGTTCACTATCAAACACACTAACCCGTGCCCAAATCATGCTGTTGTACGGGATGCGCAGGGTGTCAACGCACAAAGGCAGAGCAGTAAGACTTATGTAAAAAGAAACAAACAAAAATAAAATAAACAAATAGAAAGTCAAACAGGCCAGATGAAGCAGGTCCGTAATAACCACCCAGAACTGAAACCAATATTCAAACCGATTTATCCCGGGCAGGGCCGGGGACCTCAGCTAGTTGCTTATTATAGCCCTGCTGCGACCCCACAGTTTTTCTGTGGTTTTTATGATATTTACTCATACATTTTGTGTGACTGCCCCTGGGTGGTTGATGGGCGTTTCTAGTAGGGAGGGGAGGGTCTCCCTTTGTCCTGTCCTATTCCACTGCTGTCATTCTGTCCATCGTCTTGCTGCTCTCTTGCACAGTTTTTATGACCGTTATCGTGTCGCCACGTTCTTTCTCCAAACTCAAACTCAAACCCTCCCTGTCTTTGATTCACTGACTTCCTTTTCTCTTTCCCACTCTCTCTCTCTCTCTTTCTCTATTTCTTCGCGGCCATTTGGCGGGACACCTCCCCCCCATCTTTTTTCCTCTCCAACCACCGCCCCTCCCCCCCCCCCGCTTTGACATGACAAAGTTCATGCCACGGGCATTCACGTGCTCTTAAATCACATGGTTTAATTAATAGATACTGACTTGGTCATGTGCCTTTCTCCAGTCCAGTGATTGACTGGCCACAGTCCGGCTTCCTCAGTCAGGCCACTGGCCAACACAGGATGACAATCAAGCAAATCTAATTACTGCTCCAATTTAGTGTCTGTGGTTGTGTGGTCCCTGTGGGCTGCTGGGAGAGTCTTTGTGGTGGTGTGCACATGTGAGAATGGTGTGCTCTATCTATCTATCTATTTATCTGCCGGTCTGTCTATCTATCTATCTATCTATCTATCTATCTATCTATCTGTCTGTGTGTTCGTCTATCTGTCAATTTATATATATATATATCTGTCTATCTATCAATCTATATATGTCTATTTATCAATCTATATGTCTGTCTATCTCGTATCTGTTTCTCGCTCACTCTATCTATCAATCTGTCTGTCTGCATCTCCGTCTAATTATCTGTCTACGTCCACTTATCTATCTGTGAAACTTATTATCGTATCGACCGTGGAGCGAAAATGATCGTACGAATTTCATACGGAATACAGCATGTTAAACAAAGCTGGGTATTCCTGGAAAAGGGCGAAGGGAAACAGGGTGGGGGAGGACTTGTGTTAGAAGAAATGAACAGTAGTTATATTAGTGGCTACTAACCTGATTTTATTTTTACCGCCTTTGTGTTTGAGCTTCCGTGGGATCGCAGAGTACAACAGGAGGAGAAGGGAGGGGGCTGGCCAGGGCGGCCGTGAGCGAGGCGACCCGATACTTGTTGGGGCGGACCGTACGGGCGGACCCCGCCAACCGTTACAAAGCGAAGACTGTGGCGGAACGCGGGCTCCCTAGGCGTATCGATTATTCATAGCTCTGACGACGTGGGTACCGCGGCCGCCACAGTTTGAACATTGGGTTTTAGAGCGCGAGACTTGCCCAGTACACACAGACTACAGACACATCTCTGCCTTGCGCGTTTGTTACCACAGTCAAGCGTTTTTCCACATTCATACTGCGATTCATTACCGGTTTTCATTGCCTTCACAGTAATTCTAGTGTGTTCTTTGAATCACGTCAGGAAGATTGGAATAATAACCTGCTATTCACACACTAGATCTAGATATATCTAGTATTGTATGACATACAGTTTAGCTTTGTAAACATCTTCGTGGTGTTTGGAGTTTGCTAGGTAGCGTTGTGTACATTTGAATGATTCAGAATCAGAACCACAGAGTTGGCTGTTTCAAGTTTATGTGAGATTAAGTTTTTATGTTATTCACTCTGTGGAAGCTCTGGTTGTAACTTCAACGTGTGACAGATATCAGTAATTCGTTACTTACAATTCTTTGTGAAAATTATCTTTTTGTATTAGATCTAGAGTCTAGATCTACCATTATCTCAACTGCCAACGTTGTGTTGGATACATTCGGAAGTTGGAACTGTAGGATGATTTTGTGTAAATATTATCCTCTCGATGGTGAAGTTAGCTCTTCGTTGATTTTAGTACGTGACAGTTTTATGTGTTTACAATTACGCCATTCATTCTTGTGTGGATCATTACTATTTGTTTGTGCTCACCTGTGACATTACATCAAGGGTTACGGCACAGGAAGGGAACACTCCAAAACACGGTGAGTATCGCTTAGTTTTATTGTTGGTGTTCGGAACTTGGCTTCATACATAGGCTACTCATAGCAAAGCGTTCCCTTGAAATGACATGGTTCTATCTCCAGTTTTTGGCTGAACTGATTACACTACACACTACCTCTACAGGCCTTCTCCACGGTGTGTCAAAGTATCAAGCGCATTCGATGTGTAGATCTAACCCGTCCCCGCCAGTCAAGAAAACACAACTACACCAGCCCCTTTTCGCCTAATTAGTCAATCTGACTACCGCCCATTGATACAAACTGACTAGACCCTCACGCCCCCAGGTCCATCTGACCATTCCATGTGTTGTGAGTTTAAATTGATAACAGTGACAATGTGTAACCGTGGGCTTTACTTAGTAGCAGTAAAAATTATGGCGCGGACGGGAGGAAGACCTCCCATTATTACTAAACAGAAAAAAAGGTTGTATCTCAAAAAGCCATGAGCACATGAAACTTCACTCATCAGTTTCTCAAAAGTTGATGGAAGGGACTCAGAAGCTTGTCATTGTAAGGGAACGAAAGGTTCCCACCATTCCTATCACCCGCCCCCCTCCCGTATGTGCGTGACGACCAAGTGACAAGCTAATCAGGTTCAAACACTCACAGGTGCAAACAAAGAGGTTAGGTTTGCACAGCCAACTAGAGCCCGCGCTCCCTCCCTCCAGCTGACCGACCCTTGGAGTGAGTCAGAAAATTCGTGTTCATCTCCCCGCGACCTGCATGTAAACAGTGCTCGTCCCTCGACAGATGAAGGCTTTATTCACATTGTGATTTATTTGGGCGTCTTTCGTCTCTCCAAACACTTTCACTTACTTCATGATGCTGTGAAGTGGAAGCATTGCCAGCTGTCGGGCTGCTGACTGCAGTAAAATTAAGGACGCTCAAGGGCGCAGTGAAATTTATCTGTACTTCAAGAATGTCTTTGGTTTGTTTGGTCTTACCCAGTTCCCGAAATCTGTATTTCCACCAACTGTCTCGAGACAGTTTAGACGCGCCGGGGCTAGCAGAACTTGTCTCTTGTCTCGCTAATCAGCCAGGTCATCATTATGTAAAGAAATGGGGAGGAGTGCCTTACTCGAGCGCCACTTGATAGATTGATAAATAACGACGTGAGGGTCTAGTCAGTTTGTATCATCGAGGCCGTAGGCCGATGTTCGTCTGGGCAGTAGTCAGATTGACATATCAGGGAAAGCCCCCGGGGTAGCTATGTATCATCTCTTTTAGTTAGTTTCTGGTCTTTGGCGCTCGAGTACGGAACTCCTTCCAAGAAATGTATATTATCTATCTTAAATTGCGGTGACTATGTACCTTGTTTTATCAAATTTTGAGGTCCTCCAAGAGCAATAGAATAATACACATTAAAGCAAACAGAGATCGTTTTTACTAGCCGCAATTCACTTCAACAAGGCATTATTCATTAGGGTACCATGCATTCACGTTACTTCGTGTGTTATGCACAATATTGAGTTATATTATGTTCATGTCATGAGATTTTACTTATGTATCACGTAATGTGCTGTTAAATGGTGAATGTGAAAGTGAATTTTCCTCATTTGGATAATAAAATGATGGGCGAATAAGATTGGGATCTTATTCGCAGACCTCATAATTCTGCATTATAATGTATAAACTTACTTATGAAAACCCCACGACGTATAAAATTTAAGACAGGACAATGACTGAGCCAGTGGCCGGTGGGACTGGCCTTGCGAGAAAGTAGTAGGCTTGCACTGGTGAACCAGAGATATATCTTACCTATATGATTATCTCTGTGGTTACTGATTTATATGGGGTTTTGGGGAAATGCATCCTTGATAAAAGTGTGGCAGCCACAAGCCTGTCAGTTTGAAAGCTTTTGTTACACATTAGAAGACCATGATCTCAAATACGCATATTAATTATTAGGTGGATCCAACATTGCTGGGACGGGGCCCTCTGTTCACTCATGATTTATTATCTGCACTTTTCTTGAATTTCATTAGCATAATAATTCTTGGGAGACAAAAGAAAAAAAAAAAAGGGGGGGGGGGGAGAGGGCACGAAAAGCTGTTGATGGACTTCTTGACATGATTAGGAAGAAACATAGGATGACTTTTAGATTATCTCGAAATTGGAAACGCACAGTGGTCTCAGTAATGCTAATAATGAATCATGTCTTCAGTATGTATCCATTAGCTGGTAACTGATTTTGTTGCATGACAAAACTGGTCCATATAACTCCTCATGGGCACAGTTGTACCATTGCATGAAAACACAAATCGATTGTTGTCGCATTGACCGGAATAGGCGAGATTACTAGATTATTCAGCGGACAACAAAGGGGAAAAGGGCGGAGGGGAGGGGGAATGTGAGACTCTTGACTTAAACCCCAATGATTGACAACTTGATTTATTCATGGACTGGCTTAAGGCCTGCCATGTCATCAATCTCACCATTTGCACTACAAACATGAAAGCATTAGTTAGATATTTGCATAGCTTTTCCACACGTCTCCCCCTGTCTTTCTAGATCAGATAATTTACTTATAATTACTATAGCGCCAGTATTGCTAAAGATAAAGAGGCAGACTCGCTTCTTTTAATAGTTGATTAGTTTTCAAAGTGATCAAAGCAGGGCTGGGATCGAAGGTGAATATATAGAAATCATATCCTGACCAGCTGGACCCAGTGAAGCGATCCATCCACCTCTGTACTGACCTGTGTGTTGTTACAGTGATGGAATTAACGGCTTCGAAGTTGTCTGGTATGACAGATAGGTCGTGGAAACTCCCATTACCGCCCCTCCTCCCCCACCCTACAGACTCCCTTCAGGTCGGGTTCAGCAATGGATCTTGATCGTCGTTGGCACAAACAACCTGCAAATCCCATGTTTAGTCTAGTGTTATTTTAAGTGGTTTTTGAAACTCAATGGGGTGGAAAAGGCACACGGGATATTTATTTTAATGATATGTAGAGAAATGAATGGGACCTTTTCAGACACGTCAGATCTGGAAACGAGATATCATCCATGAATTGAATGTCCTGATCAAAACTTAACACAAAGAGCTGTTTTTGTACTTGCAAAGGAAATGAAGACAGAAAAGACGGCAGCTAGACAGGGGGGCTAAAAATAAAGATGATCTTGAATAATATTTACGAATAATACTAGATAGTTTTGGCCAAACCTTTGTCAGTCTATAAGCTGGCGAATATTTATGTTTAGCATGCAATTGTTACAATCAGGTATGAATTTCTAGGAAGTAGGTTTACGAGTGGGCGTGATAATGGCTTTATAATACTTTATTGCGTGCGCCCTGCACGGTCCACTGACAGGCAGTCATTAGGTTGTAATCTTTAGAAATGTGCTGCTTGATCTGCAATAGAAGGCTGACTGCAGGTATGATGAGGAGAAATGTCTCAAAAAGATAAAATCTAAGTTTGAGTGATGATATTATAAGTTTGAGTGATGATATTATAAGTTTGGGTGATGATATTATAAGTTTGAGTGATGATATTATAAGTTTGAGTGATGATATTATAAGTTTGAGTGATGATATTATAAGACACCAGGAAATGTAAAAAAACAACAACAACAAAACCATGCATTTATATCTTAGTGCACAGTCCAGTCCTGAATAAAATGTTCAGTATTACCAGGTATGAAATAAGAAGCTGCCATCAGCCCCGTCTGTTCATGTATGACTTAGCCTGGGGATACATGGTCAAGAATGTCTTTGGTTTGTTTTGACTGACTCAGTTCCCGAAGTCTGTATTTCCGTCAGCTGACGTGTCGGAGCAAGCAAAACTTGTCTCTGTCTGGCTAATCAGCCAGGTCATCGTAGCCCGCATTTCACTCTAAACTTAGGCAAAGCTGACTTGATTTAATGCGCTACTGATGTAGAGATCCTTGATGTAAAGAGTTAGTCAGAAGTCAGATTCCATTCTCCACCTCACACCTGTTTCCTTATTTCACAACCTGCTTGCAGCGGTTCTTCTTCAAGAGATAACATTCCTCAGTTCTTTCTCAGCCCTTTCTGTCCGTGGCAGACGCGGTCTCTCGCCTCTGTACGCCTTTCTAATTGATCGGGTGGTACCGCTTTATGCATAGGCATCGGTATGGGGAATGTTATCAAGGAGAAGGGTCCAGCTTAGGCCCATAGCTCACTGAGTCAGGACTGTTTTGCCACCGTGTTGTGGATTATGGAATGAAACGGGACGTTGCACACAAATGAGACTGAAACCGTTCTGTCTCGCCTGTTGAGTGGAAGGAGATTTATGCCTGAGACAAAACCACGGGGAAACAGACTTGACTGTGAAAACGGTACCCGCTACTTGAATTTCTCAGACTCTATGGAAATATAAATTCACAATCAAAAGCCAGTGGGGCGGTTCGTGCACCTAAGGAGCATGACATGGAATGTTCACACGAAAAGGGGAATTCTGCTTTCAATCCCTCACTCCTTTCTTTAATCGTTTTTTGTTTGTTTGTTTGTTTTGGTGAGGTATATTGTTGTGATTGAGTTCAACGCGAGGAGGCCGGTGGAGGTAGGTGGGGAATCATGAGGATCTCAGGAAATTCACAAAAAGTAAGAAATGTACAGACGTTGGAACATCCTTCTTCTTCTTCTTCACCCTCCTCCTCCTCCTCGTTCAGTTTTAAACACTCAGACCAGGGCTGTTTCAACACCATTGTGAGCCCCGGTGCAGATTCTTTTGTAATGTGTCGGATTTTCTTCCCCGTTTAAACGTACAAGTATAGCTGCATGCATGGGACCCCTAAAGCCGTGGGGGCCCCTGGACAACTGCCAACAAAATCTTAAGTGTCACAGCAACAGCTGCTACTGCATCACCATGGTGATCATTAACACCACCAACAGCAATCCTCTCATCCCTTGTGGCACCAGGGTGCACAGTTCAGCAGAATGTGAAGACCACTGTGGTGTTGGCATTTTTGGGGACTCACCCAGTACAAAAACAACCAGGCACACATTTTGGCGCTCTCTTCAAACCTGTTCTCCCCACCGCGCCCTGAGTTGAGAGAGAGCGAAAAGAAAACAATAAAAAACGGTTCCTGGAACTGTTCCCAAGTCTGTGATATCACTCAGGAGCCGCGGGGATGACGTTTTGGAACTAGGCTGGAGCTAAAGTCTCAGATAATAATGGCAGTGTGTTAAAATGCCCGTGTCCGACTCACGAATGTCTGTTTTGCAACATTGAAGTGAATGTGAGGGCTGGCGCATGATAAGTGTCAACATTTGTCACCGATTTTATAACAGAAACAGGAAATGTCATAGAATTAATTTATTATTCGTTTTAATCTAATGACATTGTCGTTGCCATTGTCATTATTTTGTTAGTTCATAGTTGGGCATCAGTTTGGCGCAAACTACCTGGTATTATTCGTAGTATTATTCTGTGACCACTACCGCTATCAATGGTCTGAGCCGGGCACAACTGGCCGATCCTGATTTTTTGTTTTCGTTTTGTTTTGTTGTTTGAAGTAAAGGAAGGGACCACTTTCTATATCATGGGTCAAGTTTTCTTACTAGGAACACAACAGACTTTTTAAAAAAAGGATAAAAGATCGAACGGTATCTCATACTTCTCTCTTTCCTTTTATCTATTTTTTTTTTCACCCCGTAAAGTCGTCCATTCTATATTTGTGCGGACCATTGATGAAATCGTTCAGCCTGGATCTTGAGTTCCTTTGTGTTCGGGCATTGTACACCAAACGGCGTGAGCAACAGAAGCCACACCATTAATCCAGGCATGTTTTATAGATGAGCTTGGTGTGATCAGGTCTGAACAGGACATGTCAGTGTTGAAAAGTTCGGCTGGAATGGCTAGGCCTGACCTGACCGTGTCGCTGTCCAGATGCCGTTTTATTCCCATGGCCACTCATTTTGTTCAGTATGTCGTGACCTTAGTTCTTGTTTGTTCCAACTCCACTTTTTGCACAACTGAGAAATTAAACATTAAACATTAATTGCGGCTATAGTGTTATGCCATTGTTAAAGAATCGTAGTATTTCTACACAGTGAGCGAATAGATGAACAACGCACACAACTCAATGTTTTCTCTATCCTGCTTTGTAATTAGACCGCGCGGTCCCCCAACAACAGCTTGAGTAGTTGAAATAAATCGGAACTGTAAAACTGCCTGATAAATGCCACGCGCCTTTTAAAACAAATGTCCAAGTGTGCAGTTCATATACCTTTTCTACATACTAAAAGATCTCGTTTTTCAGGCAATAGAGAGGGAACAACGGGAACTAAATAGAACAGTATAGGCCATACTGTAATAATTCAACCCATACAGAAGAATTGTCAGTCAAACAATCAAACTGATTGAATGCCGTGCCACACCGCTGGTTATTTGGATATGATCTGATTTTGTTTAGCAGTGAACGTTCTGCTTGGGTAGACATACAACATTTCCCGCCATTTACTTGAATACAAAACGGCCTTGCCGGGCAAATTGGCGGATCGCACGTCAGTAAAACGACACAATTCTGAAAGGGGTGTGTACGAATCCAAATCCTTACTGTTTCGATTCATCTGTGACCGTTTAGCCAACAAGAATGTTTTCGGTTAGCCTTAACTCGTTGGAATCGACTACTCTGCGGGTAAAAATCGCACGTGACCAGTAGAATTCTGACATTTAGATGTAGAGAATCATTCCCGCCAACTCACGATAACACGAAACATTGAAACCTTACGGTACCGCGTGCTCTGTGCTCAGGAATGTGTGAGGAATCTTACCAACAATTATACCAATTCGCGTAATGAAAAAAATTCTGGCATTGTCAGAGAAGGGAAGAGGTTCAACCAGCTCTGGGTTCAACTATCCCTCTAGGCCCCGCACCCATTTCTGCTTGTGGAAAATTCTGATCAGATTGTGAGAATTTGTTCTTAGGGATATTTGGTTGATTTACTATTGTAGAAATTAGTAAAATAACTGTCTTGTCTCGCCTTGAGTTTTTGTGGGAACTGCAGGCAAGTGATAAACTTCTGTGCATCACCGTTGATAGCGAGACATGAGTCTAGAGGGTTAGTGCCAAAACCCAGCGCTGTTACCCTGTTGTGTTACGGGAAAAGACCGTATCTTAGCCAAAAGCCAAATTGTACAGGAGTCACAAAAGCGTTTCACAGTTACGCTCTGCTTTACTCTTTGTTCAATGTCCATTTTGGCATGAGCAAAAGAAATTAACTATTATTACTGTATTAGTGGTACAAAAAATAAAATCCAGATAGAAAGAGAGCCCTTTTCATTCTATAAAACGATGTTGGTAATAACATGTGAATTTGAGCTAGCTTGACATTTTGATACGGTCTTTGTTTCTCCTCTGTTTTTGAAACAACCAACAACTATACATCAAACTCCCAAAAGTATAAAAATTTACAAAATTTAACAAGTATTTGACTTGAGTACTTCATCAGGTCAAAGAATGCGGTACTAGTATGGAAATATACTATGGAACACATAATTATTATACTTAGGGGTGTTGGGGGGGGGGGGGGGTTGTCACATTTAGATTTTGTGCTGTGCCCTGATTACGACTCTTGTAACTTTTTTGTTGACGCTATTGCATGTAGCTGAGAATCTTCTGTATTGGGCCCTGTGACCTATACTTTTTTGAACGACGTTAGTATGCATAAATATGAAATTGCATGTTTTACGGTTCAAATGACACCAGTTTTTATCATTATGTGGTTAAAATGGTATCTGAAGACATCTTTTAAAATGATAAAGTGTTTTTGTACCGGTTTCAAGTGTCCCAAAACAGATATGACAGAACAATTTTTTTGTTCTCAAGTGTCAAACCGTTTTGATAAGCTGCTGCAAGTTTATTTGGAGGAAGGAGAACCGCAGAAGGTGAGAACGAGAAGAGAAAGGAGGGAAAATTTAGTCATGAAGCACAACAATGATGACAACATTATGATTGTGTGGAAGAGCTGCAGAAGAAGTGAGACAATAAAACTAATTATACAAGAGCAAAAAGAGAAGCTTGCCAAGAGATGTGTTTTATTTCTGTATCATGACCATATCCCCATGCTGGTCGTAGCCAAAGTAAAGTGTCTCAGATAAATGTAGCTATTACTCATCATTTTGTTATCGCTGAAGATACGATTTTTATGCCTTCGTTCCTAAGTTGTTATAGCTGAACTACATCTGTGTCTAAAGTTAGCATGGTTCTGTGGGCGTAACTTAACTTATTAAACACTTGAAATTGGGCAGTTTAGTTGGTGGACACCGCGTAGACTAATATTTGAACACACGGCATGTTTCTGCTGTGGCATTGCGTGGATGCCCTTTCTAGGAAATGACGAGGATTGCTGACTGTACTGCTGGGTGAGTCTTATGTCTGCCTTTCTGGGAGGATCTACCTACCTACCTACCTACCTACCTACCTACCTACCTACCTACCTACCTAGGGGCTACCTACCGACCGACATATCTATCTATCTATCTATCCATCCATCTATCTATCTATCTATCTATCTATCTATCTATCTATCTATCTATCTATCTATCTATCTATCTATCTATCTATCTATCCATCCATCCATCCATCCATCCATCCATCCATCCATCCATCCATCCATCCATCCATCCATCCATCCATCCATCCATCCATCCATCCATCCATCCATCTATCTATCTATCTATCTATCTATCTATCTATCTATCTATCTATCTATCTATCTATCGTGTTTCAAGTGGTTGCCTATCTATTTGGCTGTGTTTCGGGAAAGATCAACTTGTGTGCTAAGGTTTCTCTAGCATTGAGAGCGTTGGACATCCCCCCCCCTCCCCTGAACAAGCAGTCTAACCTTTGGACCATTCACGACAGTGGCGGACTGAGCTAGGGCCTAGAGATTACTCAAGGAAATAGACTGTACGTGTGTGTGTGTCCTTACGTTGTTGTTTTTTTTGTCCTCATGCTACTCAATCTCTTCCTCTGCCACCATGGTTTGTTTCTCTGTTTCTCTTGCACTGTAGGCGGGTGCTTGGTGGGGGCTTCTGGTAGGGCCTCCCTAGGCCCTCTGTCCTGTCTTTCCGTTATATTCTGTCTGCGGCCTTGCTTCTTCCTGGCACAGTATGGCCGTTGTCGTGTCGACTCGCTTTCTCCAAACTCAGACTTAAAAGTCAGATTGTATACTGTAGGCCGTGGCACGCGCTTTGTTAGTTTACTTTTAGAAATTACCATTAAAGTTTCAGATAAACCTCAGCGACACTAATGCAGGAATCGTTCTCGGGACAATGACAGATCAAGGCAAGTGTGCATGCAGCGTCTCACGGAAGGTAATGAATGGAACAAAGAACGTGCCCGTATGAGAGACAAGTTAAAAAAAAAACAAACAACTGGATTAAAAAAATATATAAAGGACAATGCGCATGAGTGCAGGCTTTACGCACGTGTTATCATTCAGTTTGTTTAAAGATGATACTGCTCTCTTGCTGGCGAGCGGGGCGGGTGATGACTGTAGATAAGTGTTGTGTGGAAGGGTGGGGGTGGGGAGGGGGGAGGGGGCTTTGAGAAGAGTGGAGAACAAGCGGTATGAGTATGACTGAAAGAATGATGCAAAAGGCACGTGTTAAGCCTTTTTAATCTCATGGTTCATAATTATATTGATGCAGATGAGTGATAGTGAAGGGTGCACGCAGTGGAGTGTGAAGGGGAGAGGAAGGGCATCGTGGAAGAGCATAATCAGGTGCTATGATATTAGGATAAGTTGTAGCAAAAAGTTTGAAAGCTTTTTGACCGGTAAGGAAAAAAAAAAAATTACAAAACTTTTCTCTGTTAATTGGAGAAATATGAATGGGTGTGCATAAAGTATAACCTGGAAGCATTTTCTAAGGGTATCTTGGTGTTCGGCATCAAGCTGTCTATTAGACAAGGTACCTCCTTGTCGGGTTATGGGGTATTGGGTGGGTGTTTTGTATCAGTTGTAATAAAAAAGAAAAAGAAGGTGGAAGACTTTGCAGCCGCGGCAGGCACCAGCTAGTTGCATGATAAACAGTGGGAAGATACTGCACACAGACATTCAAACTCAACTTTATGAACGGCGGTTCAGGAGCCTCCCTGGGGGTGAGGAGGGCTGGGAAGGGGGTTGAGGGGGGATGGGCGTTTTATTTTCTGGGGGCAGGGTAGGGGTGTGTATAAAGAAGGATAAATGAGGTCACATCTGTTACGCCAAGATCCGCATGATTAGTGCGATGATTGTATGACTGGGCTGGGCTAGCGCCATATGGGGCAGGTAGAGGTAGGAAATTGAAAAAAGGGTAGAGACGTCAGTGGGGCGGACAAACAAAACAAAACACACCTGGGGGGGGGGGGGGTAGGGGTAGGGGATGGAGGATATTGTGCCTCTCCCGGGGAGAGGTGGGGAGTCCTATCAGCGGCTGCAGTGCGATTGAATCTCCAAAGGTGCAATGCGATGAGTACAGTGAATAGGCTACAACAGTAACTGTAGCCTGCAAGATTGAAGGAATAGTATCTGCGCAGATTGTGACATCAACATCATTTATGGTTTTGCAGTATAAGGCCCGGCGCACAACAGCCGATTTTTGTCGGCCGGCTAGTTGATTGGCCACGTCACGACAGTTGGTGTCAGTATACTACTCACATCAATACAACCATTTGGGGATCTCGTTGGAAGTCATCATCGTGATACCATCATCCAACCAGTTGGGCGATCAAAATCGGCTACTGGACGTGAAACTTTAGGAGAATGGAAGTTGCGGAGAGGCTGAAAAAGAGAGGAAGACGGTGTGTGTGTGTGGGGGGGGGGCAGGGGCAGGGAGAGGACAGGAAGAGAAAACAAAAGTCCAGTCCATTCTTTGTTACCGTATTGGAAAGTGATGAATGAGATTTCAGTGACTTAACCCGTCAACAAAAGCGCAGGAATGTCTTTTGGATATCTTGTGCCGCTGTGGATACGGTGGTTGGTTTATCCATGACAGGGTTGTGTGATGTGGTCAAAGGCTGCTGGAAGACGCCGCTTGCCCGTGCTGAACGCAAACTATTCTGCTCTGCACGTTGGTGGAGTCTGCAGTTTTGATTAGGTTTGGCATGGGCATGGAAGTACATTGCCACGGGGTGGAGGTTTAGATGAGAAAAGGGGTAATGAAATGTCTTTGAGAGCTGGCAAGTGAAATGAAAGACACTCACGGAAAGAAAGAAATAGATGTAGTGCCTGATCTCTACAGGAAGCGGATACAATTGAGTCTGAAGGAGTTAGGCCGAATGCTATTGAACGAGTTGTTAAGATGAAGTTCCTGGTGAACTCCATAAATTAATTACAGTTTAGGTGGTATCTGAGTTTCTCTGGTTTTACGCTCAGGAAGTTTCAGGTCCTCCACCTCAAAATGCAGTAAAATTTAGGAAACCTGTATAAAAATTGTCAGATTACGGCATGTTGAAACATTCCATGCAGCATGGGCCTGAATGTGAATGCCAGTAGTAAAGAGGGCATATACCTGCATCGGTGCATGTCGGCCAGTGTTGATGCCCTTTAGATCTGCGGGTGACAATATTTGGCCAGTTTTGTACGTATGAAAGGACGCATTACCGGATGAAAAGATTTATTGTGGTACAGTTTGAAAAAGGGTTGGATTTAATTTCTTGGGTATGTTGAATGAAAACGCCCCAAAATACAGTTTGCAGTTAATTTTTTTCAAGATGTGGACGGAATTCGTTTTTCGTGTACAAGAATTGCATACTTCAGTGGAAGAGATGGTGAGACAAACCCAAAGTTGGACAGGCCTGGTTGTCGACGTGAGTAGACCCGAATGTGATGGGGAGGGCTGGTTGCCAGATTATCAATGGCGCTTCTTCCGGTCTACCAGACCATGGGATATGTCATAGGTCACGCCAATGTAAACATCACGCAATGATTTCCAGTAATACAAATTCTGTTGACCTGAAGGTCACATTTCTGAACTTATTGTTCAGTTGTTTTCCGGGATAGATGAAAATAGTTTACAGTTTGAAACGAAAGTAATCCAATGAAATCATTCATTATACTCGCACTGGCATGCTTTGGCAGCACTGCAGTCGCGTGAAGGCATCCGTTCGAGCTTCATTGTGAACACAACTGTAAACTGCGGACTTCACGCAGGTCACATTTTCTGAGCAGCTCTTTAAAGTTCTTTTTGTCACTGTGGTTGTTTTGTCCCCGAAACCGCAAGCATCAAAATCAAAGTAAAAAAATGAAATGGAAAATACAACTGACCGGCACAGCAATGACAAAACTTTAGGTTTCTGGTGCGCTAGGACCTCGTATGTATTAAGTCTAGCCTGCGTTTGTTCTTTTTCGGTTTCTGGAGACTGTAACGGTGGATAAAGAGATTGAGAAATCATGGATTTGAAAAAAAACAAACAACAGAAATTAATAGATGCAATGACTTTAGTGTATGGTCATGTGTGTGCGGAAGAAAGTGAACACGGCATGCAAAAGCATGGCGGGCTTTAAGGAATGATAAAAGAAAGAGATGGATGGATGGATGGAAAGATGGATGGATAGAAGGAAATGAGTTTCCTGTCCATAATATCTCAGATTTCTACACTGCGGCTCTTTTCACCAGTTTCCTTTAGAACGTTTAGCCCACCAGCGAAGTCCTCTATGCGAATGTCCGGGCATGATGTTTTGACACATAGCTGCTGGTCCAGCTTGTGACCTTTAACTTTTCAACCCACACCTATCGACAATCTTTAACCTTTGTGTTTACACAACATTATCCCAGCATCCCCTGTAGCCGGCAGGTTCAAATCTCTCTCGTGTTTGCCCAGTAGTCGCTCTGTTTGCTGGACCTGGTTTTGTCTTCCCTGCTTTCACACCCCCTCCTCTTCTCTCTCTCCCTTCCCCTCTTTCTCTTTCTCTCGCTCTCTTTTTCTGCCCCCCCCCCTCTCGTTTCCTCCTTCTCCCCCTCCCCAATCCTTGATATTGGGATAACTGCAAACACAGACCTATTGTAATGTTATTGTGTGTTTCATTTACATTTCGAGGGTTGGCGACTGGACTCTAATTGCAGTAACTTCAACACAGTTACATGAATAGTTTTGCATGTATTGGGTTATGAAAAATAAAGTGACAAACCTTGTGTCTTGGTGTCTACAGGCATTTAAGAGCAATGAATGAAATTGGATCTAACAATCATACTCTGGTTGAAAACCCTGAATTGTTTTTCCTTAGACATGGCTAGTTGACTGGCCGTCGACACCACCACGAGCCATTTCACCAACAGTCATTTTTTTAAAAACTGTTGTTTCGTTTTGTTATCCGCCCTTCCAGTTCCATATTCAATCGCCGAAGAAACTGCTTTAATATTTGATTTGTTTTGCCCAATTTTGCTAGATCTTTAATCCGGTCAGTCTGAATTCTAAAAAAAAAATTCCACATTATCTGATTTTCATCCGCTCTTTCAAACATGATTCTTATCCGCCGCCTGTCTTCCTGGGAGGGGTGGTTTGTGGGGCGCTGGTGGTGGGGTCTCTTCTTTCTGTCCTGTCATTCAGGTATATCCTGTCTATCATCTTGTGACCGTTGTCGTATCAATGTGCTTTCTCCGAACTCTAACTCAAAATCTCTGTCCGGTGACTTGCTTCGCAGAAAACACCTGTAGCTCCACGTTAAATCGCTTCTGACCTGTTTGTAAATGTACATAATCTATGTGTTTCAGTTCTTTCCATACACTGTGGGGGGGGGGGGCAAAATGCTAAGATGATTGTGTTTACGGCGTACGCGTTCAGGGTGACCAGAAATTCCGCTTGGCTGTAAACTTCCATTAGTCTTTCTTTCTTAGCCATTGAGATATGACCAGCTGGTTAATGTGCGGAATCTCATTGATACTGAATGTCGCAACGTGACGTCACTATCCAACTGGTTGGCTCATCAAGATCAGCCGGTGACGCCCAGGCTAACGAGTAAGAATGCAAACATTCGATTTGTTTACTTGACTCATTTTTGCAATTACACGTTCATGTCTTGTAAATCTACCGGGTTTGAGTTTGAACTTAAAGAAAGCACGTCGACACTATAACGGGTCACATTGTGCAAGGAAAAAAACAAGACGATGGACAGAATATAACAGAGTGATAGGACAGAAGAAAATCTTACCAGAAGCGGCCACCAACCACCCGCAAGTTCTATGGGACAATCTGAATCAACCACCGACTTCACGTTCAAAGTTCAGCATTCTTCATCTCAAGCTGCAGCTAAAATCTTCCCACACGGTATACACATGATCTTATATATAGCTCTATTTGCATTTGATTTGCGCGTGAGTTGTACCTCTGTTAGCGTTTGAATGAGGATTAAATACGTTTTAACCCAAGTCGATACCCCAGTCGGCCATCCTGAAAAAAATCAATCCCGGTTTAATTTCATCATTTGGCCAAGAAATAAAACTGGCAGCCTTCGACAGCTGCTGGAAATTTTGAGTGTGAAATGCAGTCACCTACAGAATATCTGGCAAGGTGAAACGGTGACATATCGGTAGAAATTTATTGTAGACGGAGAATGCGTTTGTACTGCTAGGATTTGCCTTTCTTTCTTTTTGTAAATCTATGGAGATGGAGAGGTTGAAGAATGTTTACTGATGAATAATGTGTTAAGCACTTGGCGAATTGAATCTCACAATCGAATGGAAATCTAATGGTCAAATTGACTTTGCCACAAATAGTTGCAGATAGAGTTGTAGCGAGAGTGAAGATACAACCCGAGCGTCTTTGAAATTATGCATGCTGCGCGTAATACATTTTCACCCTCAGCGAGAAAAGTGAATACATATTTGACATCAGCAGTCTGAAGTGATTGACTCATTTTGCCATTTGATCTCCGCCAGTGTTCACCTTGAGGCAAATGGAGCGGTTTTCAAACCTTTGGAGACTGTGGACCAATTCCAATTTCATGGCAAACTTTGGACGTTTTGGAAATTACTTTCCACCAAGACGCCAGCAGCCTCTCTCATGCCTTTGACCACCATCAATTAAGAACATGAAGACAACGGCGATTAGAGTATCACAAGAACTAAGATTTATGAAAATTATGTGACATATGTATGTTTAAAACCGCCAGAGTTGTTATTATATATATAATTTTTTTTTTCAGAACTTCATTTTCTTCTCACAAGTCCTAGCAGAGCCAACGACTGACTACCTCTGGTTTGGTCTATCACTCCTTACCTCTTTTGTATTTTTTTCTCCTCTAGCAAAGAACTGATCTCTCTCACTTGGGTATTTGCCCAGTTTGCAAATTCCTAATTTCTCGTGGAGAAACAACTAAACAAGTTTATGGAATGCATGTCAAATGCAAATTTATAAATGCAGCATGTTGGTTGAGCCTTGCGAAACTGTTATGTGGAGAACCTTTGGAGCTACCGCAGATTAAGGACACACCAGATGCTGCATATGTTTGCTCGGGACAGGCCTGGGGTGGGGTAAGGCGGGGCGGGGAGGTGTCCAAGCAACACCACACTGCAGTTAGATGAAGTTACCATTTTAAACTTATAAATTGACAACCAGTTAGCGCAAGGGCTCTCCCATAGAGAGAGAGAGAGAGAGAGAGAGAGAGAGTCTGTGTGTGTGTGTGTGTGTGTATGTGTTTGTACTAAAGAGAATGCGGATGATTGAGAGGCTGGGGTATGGGAGAGAACAAGGTGACTAAAAAGGAAGGGAAGAATAAGGTGGGTAACATGTTGAAAGAAAAGAATAAAGAGGGCTACCTCTAATTTGTAGAGTGTATGTGGCAGGGTGATGGAGTTATGGTGGTCGTAGAGAAATTACCAACCTAGGAACTGAGCAAATACCTGAATGAGGAAGACGAGTTCCTTTGCTAGAGGAGAGATCAGGAGCGACAGACCAAACTAGAGGAAGTCGGTGGCTCGGCTGGAACGTGTGAGAGGAAAAATAAGCTAAAAAAAATCCGTACAGATTTTAACATGTACAGGTGTGTAATTTATATTTTCTAGTGTATTGCACACAGGTTGTAGATCAATCCATCACCGGCCAGTCAAGGTGTGGTGCTCTTTCACAGCACGTTTAAGAGCATGTGCATCTTACAAACGTCTTAGATAAACATACATTATAACTCAATAAAAGCAGCAACAGACATACTGGTAGGTGAAGACAAGTGTAGTATTCGTCTCAACTTGACCCTCACATGCTGTGTGTGTTTTAAACAAGCTCCATTACCATAAAAACTGGACTTCCCTATTTCTGTGTCCATTCCTTACAAATGTCAAACTGAGCTGGACAAATCTGTGAATGAATCCAAAGACACAATAGTTGAGTATTTCCTAGTTTTAGTGTGGTCTCCCGTGGAGTTGACATGTGTGCCAGATTGGTCAGTCTACGAGCCACCCGAACGGTCTGTGTACCTACTCATACCCACCCCCGCTGGCCTGGTACGCGAGCGGTATCTCAAGCCTGGACCGTACACATTAGCCAGGTGATGACCTCTGAAACCCCCGCCAGCTACCCGTGAGCACTTACCTGCCTGGGAATGAGTTTAGAGAACAGAGGTAAACATCCCATACCCAAAGCCCATGCCTGACGGGCGAGCACCACTCCATCACCTGTCTGTGAAAATTTCTGGTTTAATCAGAGGATCGGTAGTGCTGGCTGTGAACGTGTCAGACGCTGGGAAATCTGGGCACTTTGGGTTGGAAAAGCATGGGAAATACTTGAAAATTCGGCGAACTTCAGCCGTGCGTTAAATTGATGAGAACGAAAGTCACAATAGCCAAATTCAAGTGTCTTGATAAACCAAATGCAGTTGGTGTGAACCAGGTTTTCTTCTTTTCCTTTTAAAATTAAATTCCTTTTCACCCCCCCCCCCCGCCCCGGGTGGTTTCCCTCTGGTGAGGGAATGGGGGAGGGCATAGAAATAGAAATTAGACATTCTGTACATCATTTGCCCACCAGACATTTTTAAAAAAAACATTCTTAAGATTATCTGTAGATCAAGGTCAAGACGGTTGAAGGGCGTGTCCCGTGTAAGAACGAATGCCGGCGAGCCAGGTAATAGGCACAGGGAACTAGCGATTATTAAGCCACTGGTTGCCAATTGTTTAGACTCCAGTAGCATGGCCGTTAATTTTCTATGCTCAGCCTTAGAGCTTGATTAAACACGCCAATGTAAAACGGATTCGCCCATGTCAGCAATTATAATGCTGGGACCTGCGTGTGCTTGCGAGTGTAAGGGACGGCGGGGGGAAAGGGCGGTGAATGGCATGGATAGCTCTCATCGAACGATGTCTTCATCTGTCCGCCATTAATATGTTCATGCAGGCTGGACATGAGAGCTACTTTCGATATCTGAGAATTATTCTTTCCTTCCTGCTTTCATCCTCTCTGTCGCTTTCTGTCGGTTTCAGTTTGGTCCAACAAGCTGTCTACATTTTATATTACATCACACCGTTTTCAGAGTGCCTTATTGACATTTGTATGTGTGCTAGTGTGTGGAATAATTATGAGTGTCTCGGGCTAAGGGAATGACGGATATCACAGGTAGAGAGATACAGCCTTACTAAGGAAAAAGACTGTGTACGCTAATATAGGTCAAATGCACACTTTTGAGATCGCATTATAGAATGACTTTAACTCTGTCTTTCTGCCTTTGTTATGATTTAGTAGGACTAGATGTAATGGTCTCTTTTGATCAGCAGACAAGGATAACTGGAGAGAGAAGAGAACAAGCTTAACCCGAAATGTTTCGGTACGTTTGGGTTCCCCGCGGGCTTTTCCCACAAAACGACAGGAAAGGATGGATTCGCAGGGAAGAGGCGAAACAAAAATCCCTGGGTCTGGGGGTCTGGGGATCTGTATGGCAGGGTCAGACCTAAAAGGAGTAAGGGGCGGAAACAAGGGTGGGCGAGGGACACGTTGGTCTAGAGCAGTGGTTCTCAACCTTTTTCGTGTAATCGCCCCCTTAGGCTCCAAATTTTCATAGCTCTCCCCCCCCCCCTCCTCTCCCCCCCCCCCCCCCCCCACTCAAACCCAACAGATACATTTCACAAGAAGACAAACTGCATACAAATTACGATGTCGAGTTTATCAGAGCCTTATTACTGACAACAGACGTGCTGATCATCGTTTTCGCCCCCCCCCCCCCCCGGTATCAAAATCCCCCTCCCCCGGAAGGGGTCGATATCGTTCACGTTGAAAACCATTGGTCTAGAGGCATGGTGCTAGCCTCTCATGCTGAAGGTACCGGGTTTGATCCTGTTTTGGTGCAGGCATGTTGGATTTTTGTTTTTCTGGGTATCCCTGATCCTATGGTACAGGTAGGTAGGATCGAGCACCTAGTCTTCTCGGATAACGAAGAAAAACTCAGAGGGCCCCCGTGCACGTCAAAGATGCCTTGGCAGTTAAAAGTCGAAAAGAGCAGGCCGAACAAGGCCACGGCCCGGGCAAAATTCTAAAAAAAAACAAAAAAACTAATCCCTACCACAAAAACACACAGAAACAATAACAAGCAAAAACAAAAAGTGGGGTGTGAATGTCAAGGGCAGCGCACCTCCTTAACTAAAGACCTGAACACACGGGTGGGTGGAAAAGGAGAGGATTAGTGGAACAAGTTTTGTCAAAATGTGGATACGATCTGTTGCTCGTGTTGTACCAAATGGTTTTAGGTGGTCGTAACGTTATCGTGACATTGTGTATGTTTCTGGGGTGTTTAAGTGTACTTGTAGAAATAACAGCAGCACCACTTTGTCATATGCATGTATTACACAGTGGCCAGCGAATCGTATGCGTAGACTGGGACAGAAGAGGAGTAGGCGTGTTGAGTCATCTGCAAATTCATATTCGACACGCGCTGTTCTTGTACTTATCAGTTGAAAATCTGCCCCTGTGTAGTAATTGAAACGTCTGTGCTAGGAATACCCAGAGGGTTTTCCTTCCTGGTTTCCTGTGCTTAGAACATGTGGCGGGTCTTTTTTGTCTCCTGAAGTCCCGATAACTTGAGAACTCTCAACTCGGGCCACTTTATTTTGTTGGGCTTGAAGCAAAAAACAGGACCTAGTTTAAGGTAGTTTAGTTTTAAGTCAGCATGTGTACGAGACAACCTTATCAAATTGCCCTGCTTCTGGAACAGTTACTTCAGTTTGTACCACTAGAAGAGTAATGAATGGTGTGCGTGTTTGTCGGCTACGAATATCATGCAAACATGTGCTCAAACGAGTGTGGGAAAATCCTGGCGGCCATTGCAGGAAACAAAATCGAAACTCAACAGCGTCGACAAGAGCTGAAGCCAAAACAACGACAGAGAAACGTGAACAGAGTGGTTTACTTTTGTAAGTTGATATTGAAGATTGAGATTTATTCATTTATTCATTTATTCATTTATTCATTTATTCATTCATTCATTCATTCATTCATTCATTCATTCATTCTTACTGACATGTGAAGTCTGATTGTAAATTGTCAAACTTCTTTCCTGAAGTAATTTCTGTCATTTTACTCCATGAGATTCGATTGCACTAGCTCCAAATTACACAGAACATATGCCTGTGTGTATGTGTGTAAGTGTGCGGACGTGAGCGCGTGCCGCGCGCGCGTGTGTGTGTCTGTATTTGTGTGTTTACAGTGCAGACAATATCAATCATGGAATCGGACCAGCAATTGCAATAATTGTATCAGTGCCAAATTGTGGGCGATTTTGTGAGAGACCAATTCTGTACGATCAGTATTGATTATTGTGAAAGAAAAAAAAACGCTGCATCTAAATTAACGAATGGGCTCGAATAGGGATGTTTGCTGGACACATTTTGTTCACATTACGATCTTCTTTGGCCATTTGAAGCTGCAAACAAACGGTGATTCGCCTGAATACCACGTCTGATCTCTCCTGAGTTCATGCAATCAGGGGCCATATAATGTGCTCTCCCATTTAGTCAAACATCAGCAAGGGGACTGCATTCGGGACTTGCATTGATTTGGGTGCCTCCACGATCAGTGAGTGCTCTTTGTTTGTTGTCCAGGAACAAATCTTTCGCCTGGATAGCAGCAGTGAATGTTGTTAGTTTGGTGCAGGGGTTACCAAACGGTACAGTCTTAGCCCAGACTCTTCCAGTTTCCATGGAATGGCAGCCCGGTCATGCGTTAGCGTAGCGTGGGTGGGACCACAGGGGCGATTGCCCCGGGAGCAGGATTCTTAGGGACACAACATTTCCAAAAAAAAAAAAAAAATTGATAATAATGATAAATAAAAAAATAGCGCCCCCCCCCCCACACACACACACACACACAGAAACGGTCCCAGTGTTCAAACATTCTACACACTTTTTCAACATGACGGTGTAAATAAACGTTGCCACGTGCAATTGTTCACTTACGTTTCTGTTATATAGATCTACACGAGGTTAATTTTTCATCGCCAAAGACATTTTGATCGAAATACCTGCCAACTGTTCGATGTTTTACAAATTGTCCTTTATCTAGGGCATTTGGAAGAACCTACGAGTCTGTTCTGCTGTTCTGCACTTCGTGTCCGAGTATTCTGCAGTGTTTCCAGTACCCAATGGTCCGTATTTGCTAGTGGATGTGATGAAATTGGGCTTAACATGAAAGGCCGGATCCCTGAGAAAATCCTTGGGGGGGGGGGGGGCGGGATTTGCTTGTAAAATGAAGGATTAGCCCAGTTTTCTGCATTCTGTTAAAATATTTTGCTTGAAGTTGTCTTAGAAATATTTTATTTTGATTTCTTAAAGAGGTCTAAAAAGTTCATCTTTGACCCGGGTCCACGCACATTTTATGTTCTTCTTTCTTGAGAAATCATTTAACGAATTGGCGGTCTCAGTTTGCCTTTACGTACGGCATGGGTTATATTATTATAGGGCATTGGGACACGTGCTAATAGAGATACGTGTATTCTATACCAAACTGGTGATTTAGTTTGGCAGGTCGGCAAGATCCATGCAGTCCAACGGGGGACGGCGACACACCCAGAGCCATGTAACCGCTGATTCATTATGAGAGTGTGCAGACTTCTCAAGCGCTGCTCATCATTCGAGGCCCCAGGATTTAGCGTAGTTACATCAAGTTTTAGTCTGTGACCCAAGTCTGTCCGTTATTGATTCACCCCAGGGCCGGGGAACCCAAAGGATGTGGGTGGGGGAGGGAAGGTGAGGGAAGGGGGAAGGTTGGTATGAGGTGCTGTAAAACCCAAACACAAACTCCAAAACTCAAGAGGATTAATGTGAAGAGATCAGCTTCTTGTGAATGAGTTTCATTGTACTGTAAAACTGCTGTCATTGGAAAGCAATGTAGCCAAGGGATACAAACAGTTTGTTGCTTTGAGTTTGGAGAGGGCAGAGTTTGAGTGGATTACGAGAAAGGATGTCGGCACGACAACGGCCATATTGTGCTGGGAAGAAGCAAAACGATATAAGAGAATTCTATAAGAGAATGACATGACACAAGGGGACCCTATCAGATGCGTCCACCAACCACCCGCGGAGAGGGGAGTTTGGGAGGGAGGATTCTAGGGCCGGGGTGGTCATGGCGGCATGTGTTTTTTATTTATTTATTTATTTGGAATTTTTAAAATTATGTTTATAAAGTGTGTGAATGAGCGGACTGGAGTGTTCGCGTGTCTGTCCTGGAAAAAGAAATGAGAGAGTTGGGCGGAACAAAGTTTGTGGCGAGAATTTTCCAATGTTTTGCAAGGTTAAATTTTCCTGTTTACATAATAAATCTCTTCCGTGTATTGGCGTGTGGGCGTTTACAGTTTGACCGTGCGTGAGAGTGAGTGAGATAACGAGACAGTTCTGTAGTCAATGAATCAACCCTGTGATCTGTTGTATTGGTGATACATGCATGATACTTCCGTGTGTCATGCCTAATGTTCCCCCCAAGCTGCGCGGGTGCGCGGCCGCGCAGTTGCTGTATTGGTGCCGCGCACGTCATAATGTTGCCTGTCATTTTGATTTACAAAATACGATTGTTTTGGCCACTGTTTAAAATATATTTGCTCAAACTATCAAAAGTTACGCTCAGTGGTTAGGAAAAATTAGAGGAAACGTCGGTTACGCCTGTATGGATGCAGGATTGCAGAGATCTGTGTAACCATGTAAGCGTGTGTTTTTTTTTTTCTTGTACGAGTTACCAGTTTTCACTACAGTGAATGGCGAATGTGATCTTGAATGATAAGAGTCTGGCTTGTTTATGTAGATTCTATGTGGACTAGGCTAGCACTAAGAAGTCTCAGACAACCGATTCTCACAGTACTGTCTCAACCACGCTGTTACTGTATACAGCGGCATTAGCAGTGTACAACGCATTTTTTAAGGAGAGAGAGGGAGACAGACAGACAGAGAGAAAGAGAAGGAGAGACAGAGAGAGAAAAAGGGAGAAACAGAGAGAGAGAGAGAGAAAGGAGAGAAGAAGAACATTTGAGCGGGAGGTCCTGGTGCAATATCTCCCCTGTCCAGAATGAACGACCGTCCCAGTATTTATGTACTCCAGATGAGTTGCAAATTGCCAAGGGCAGCGATGCTCCACAAAACAAAGACCTCTACTCCCCACGTTGTACAGAGATAGATCAATGCCAGGGACCACAGTTATGTCCATCTATCTCTACTGTAGCACCGTCTCACCAGTAAGAACTATTTAACCTTCAGAAGCCACTGGCCTCTCTCTCTGCTCCAACAGTGATTGCTCATTAGTATTTAACATTGATGCTCTTGTAATACCAGCTCTCCTCTTTGTTTCTTTCTGAGGTATTCTCTGTCTGTCTGTCTGTCTTTCCTTGTCTGTCTCTGTGTGTGCGTATGTCTGTATGTTTACATGTGTCTTTCCTTGTGTCTCTCCCTCCCCTTTTATATTTGATCTAACTGTCCCTCCTTTTCCGCCACCTTCTGTTGGTTTGCCTTTCGTGTCTGTCTGTCTGTCTGCTCTTCTCCCTCTCTCTTTTCTTCTTACCTCCTCGCTATCTGTCCCTGTTTGTCGGTCGTCTATCTTTCCATGTCTCTGTCACCATGTGTGTGTTTGTGTATGAGTATGTCTGTCAGTGCCAGTCTCTTTTTCTCTTTCTGTCTGTCACCCACTGTCTGTCGGTCTTTCCGCCCGCAGCCTCTTTTCTCTCTCTCTCTCTCTGCCCCTCTCGTCTCTCCCTCTCCTTACCCCCTTCCCTCCAGTGTTATAAATATAATTATATCAATGACAATTGTCCATGACTACCTTATGCAAACAAATCTTTCCAAGATGAAGGGCATAATGCACCCACATCTTCAAGCCACTGAACTACATGTACATGTATACACATCGCAGTTTAGCAAACATCGCCACACTCGGTTCTTGGGATCGTTGTTCTGTTGACTCACCAGTAAGCCTCAACTGGGATCGTAGCATACCGTCATCACTTGGCTTATTATACTGTCTCCTTTCCAAAGACCTCTCAAGTTGTGTTTTCATGTGTTCGGAAAATGCAAAACCCTTTCAAGTGGTGAAAATAGAAAGAATCGTTTCACGTGTACGGAAAGACCATTTCCGTTTCCTTTTGCGTACATATATGAAAACACAGCTTGAGTTTCATATTTATACATTTCCCAAAGATTCTCTATTTCAGCATGTACTTAGATACCTTAACATTAGTATTCAGATCGGTAAAACAGTCGCATTACTGTACATTTGCCGTCCAACTGGAGCTTATTTATTGGATTATTCTTGCACTCTACTTCAGTGAAAGCAAAGAGCACAGGTGGGCCTCAGTGCACACATGCTCCACATACACACACATTTCTATTCTATACATGCCACACACACACACACACACACACACACACACACATGTTACACACGCAGAGACATCCACACACTGCCATGTCAATAGTTGTGTTGCCAAGTTCTAAACTGGGACTTCAGGAATGTGTTTTTCCTGTTGCTATTTTGAGTGTGACTGAATGATTGAAGTGCACTTCTCTTTCCCCTTATCTTCCCACTCTTATTCACGCCTCACCTCGAACTGTGGCTGCACATGGACACCCACACTTCGAGATTTCTGTTGTCCCAAGCCCTTTGTTTGTGTGTTCTGGAAATTGTGTCTGCCTGTTTTATGCCTAGTGTTGTCTGCCTGTTTTATGCCCAGTGTCTGCCTACGTTCTACTCTATCATCAGTCGGTGATAATAACTATGTGTCAGTATTTACACTGTGTTTGTCTATTATCTGTTCTCTACTCTATGTCTATCCATTGACTCTTTCTGCACTGCCTGCCTATCTCATCTGTTCTGGAATCATGTCTGTCTAATGGTTATTCTGCACCACGAATCTGTCATTCGGCACACGGCATCTGTCTGTTATGCATTCGGTGTCTATCTATTCTACATTCTGTATGACCTGTGTTTACTGTATTCCGTGTCCATTATCTGCTGTGAGTGTCTTGTGCGCATTCTGTTCCAGGTTGTCTTGTCACATCTGCACTCTCTGTCTGTGTATAATCCGCTCTGCTCTGTATATCAGTTTCGTAATCCGTGCCTGTTTCTTCCGTACCCACTTTCTGCCTGTTATCTACCCTGTCTTTTTTTTTTCCGACTTCACTTTTTGTGGATATTTTCCCTTTTCCCCATTGCCGTCTACGTCTCTTTCTCTGTATCAATCCCTGTATCATTTCCTAATTACGTTCATGTTTTTGCATAAGTGTGTCCTATGACTAAACATACAAATCAGCGCATCTCACAATTCCCACCAGACACTGATTTCCGTACACTGTTAATTGTGGAGAACCCATTCTTTTCATCCTCACTCCGAAATTGCGGGAACCGTCGGGACGCTTTTGGCGTTTGATAACGTCAGCGAAAGAAACGCTTGGCTGCGGTAAAGAAACATCACGTACGGGTCTGCCAGATTTCTTAGGCAAGGGAATATTTTTTTGGCAATTTGTCCGGAATCCAGGGAATCTAAAATGGTTTCACAATAAGAGATGGGACCGGAAGGATGGAAGGCAGGAGATGGGAAGAGGGGGCTCTGAAAATTCGGGGGAGAACAAGAAATAAAGGAAATGATCTGAAAAATCAGTCTTCGTTCGTTCGCCGGTGTCTGTTTAAATCTTGGCGTGTTTACACACTTAACACTGCTGATTTTGAGTGGAGAAACGAATGATGGCGGGGATTTCAGGACGTGGGTGGAAAACGGTTATTGTTGTTATTATTTTTAAGTAGATGGAGAGATGGAAGAATCTGGGCAGAGGGGGGGGGGGGGTGGTTAGAAAATAAGGTAAGGATAGAGATGTTGGTGATTGGGTAGAGAAGTCAGAATGTTTAAACCGGGTGGGACAGGCGGCCTGCTGCATTCATGCATTCAGGCCGGTTTTATACGTGTGTTGGGTCTCCACCAAGGCAGGGTAGCTGAAAAAATGAAGTTAATGTTGGAGGAAATTAGCAGAGCAAAGAGAGAGAGAGAGAGAGGAGAGAGAGAGAGAGCGAGAGAGAGAGAGAGAGAGAGAGAGAGGAAGAGAGAGAATGAATTATTATGGGTGAGGGTGTGTAAGCTCAGGCGAAATGTAAGGAAGGAATACTACAAAGAATTAGGGAAATATTAGAGATGACAGAGCCTAGCAGAAACAAGCGGGAGGTTGGTGGACACCTCTGCTGGTAGAGTCTCCTTCTGTCCTATTATTCTGTTATATTCTGTCTGTCATCTTTGCTTCTTCCTAGCACAGTCATGCCGTTATATTATCGTGTCGACGTGCTTTCTCCAAACTCAAACAGAGACAATTTGGCCCATGTACGATTATGATATTGTTATTACATGTATATAAATACTATAATTGTTGTTGTAGTGACATGAATCATAACATTTATTACTACTTTGTTATTGCGGTATTTTGTTGGTTCTCGATATTACCTAGCTGCTACTGTAAGTAGGCTATTACGAATGAATGAGAAATGAGGAAGGGGGAAAATCTAGTTCTGACAGACAGAGAAGGTAAGATAACGTCCGCAGAAGGAAAGATTTTATGAAAACAGAGAGAAAGAGAGAGAGATAGGACTGACGAGAATAAAAACAAAGGAGATTGCTTCGCCAGTAGCATCAAGTAGGTTAAAGAAAGACGGTACCCCGTGGTGAAGGACAACATCTGTTCTCAAGACTAATACTCTACCTAACTATTGCGTCTTAAGGACTGGATCTTGTTGTCCTAATTGCTGGTACCGCTAGTACAGAAACAAACTCCGGTGCCGTTAATGGGCCAAATCTCCCTTCCCCGGTTAGCTTTGGAAGATGATCGGTTACGTCGTGTGTGAGTGTTGTGGCTTTTGTTTGTACGTGTTTGGCATAGGGTGCGTCTTGTTTGATGTAGGGTGTGGTTCCAACAACGCGAAGAGCAGATAGGCTAGTTAAGAGAGGCAAGAACAGGACGGAGATAGACCATTTCAGAACTGCAGGAACAAAACACAAAGACAAGGTGCCAAGGCGCCATTGAAGAACCAGGGAGGCAAAGGGCGTGCAATAGGTTCATCACTGAAGTTGAGAGTGCATGTCCCTTTTTTTTTTCGATCTGGGTATTATATTCGTCGCAAAATTTAATGTTTCGACAAGCCTTTTTATCAATAGCTCTGCTCCTTCTATGAACGGATTTCTTCCAACATTTGCATACAATTCTGAATCACTTTGTCTGAAACAAAAATTATTTTTTCCTTCACTATTCCATCAGAGATATTTTTGTGTCGCTCAGAGAGTTAAATTAAAACTAAAAGCGATAAAAAGTGATCTGTGGAAATCTGTTCAGCTTTAGAGGCACTATTTTTGAGGCACCAGCATCCATGGTGATGAGGTTATAGGAGATGCTATAACACCCGTGATAGTTTCAAGTCTGTGTAAATATATTAGACTTATAAAAAGATAATCCGATTACATTGATATGTTTAGCAAACTGAAGCTTTGTTTTCATATGATCAGAAACGGCAGCTGAAGCGTCAAAAATCCATTAAGTAGTAAACAGAGAGTTTTTTTTCCACACCGTGTTTCCTTTCATATGAAAACATTCTTTCTGTTTTACTACTTGATGGATTTTCAAAGTTCCCATTGCCGTACACATGAAAACACGGCTTGAAGTCATCGATCCGTCCATGGCGTGCATTATCGGTGATTATAATGACAGTCCATCAGGTATGATGATGACCTTAACAACACCAGAGGAATAAAGAACAGAAATTGTTGAGAATTTCAACACATGGACAATAAAGAGAACTAAAGGACACAGAGGACAGAATGGAAAGACTGTTCTTTCATGACTTATGGCTTCTCATGTGACTGATAAGTCCTATTTTTGCCCTACAGACCCTTCCGCATAAATGACAAGAGTGCTCCGTTGGTTCAGTACCACTGGGCCTTTTCTTGCGCCGTTCTCTTTTTTTGATAGCCTGCTGGACTCTGTCAGCTTCCCATGCTTTGCTGCCTCTGGTAAGGGCCGCCCTCCAATTTGCACGATCAAGCGAGAGCTTTTCCCACTCACTCACATCAATGGCAAAGGCCTTCAGTGATTGCTTGAGAGTGTCTTTGTAACGTCTCTTTGGGGCCCCAACATTCCTCGTTCCATTGGAGAGCTCAGAGAAGAAGATTTGCTTAGGGAGTCTGGAGTCGGGCATTCTGACAACATGTCCTGCCCAACGTAGCTGAATTTTTTTCAGGTGGCAGAAGATGCTCAATTCCTTGGCACGATTGAGGACCTCAGTGTCTGGAATTTTATCCTGCCATTTGATCCTTAGGATCTTTCTAAGGCAGGCCAGATGAAAGTGATTTAGCTTTCTGGCATGCGATTGGTACACTGTCCAGGTTTCAGCCCCATAGAGTAGGGTGGGAAGGACCACAGCATTGTACACTTTCAGCTTAGTGTCTGTGCGAATGCCGGCAACATCCCATACTCTCTTTCGAAGCCTGCCAAATGCAGAGCTAGCTTTGCTGATTCTTGAGAGAATTTCAGTATCAACACGAGCCGCGGAAGACAGTGTACTGCCAAGATAGGTGAAGTTCTCCGACACCTTCAGAAGACTGTCATGGACTTTGATATTTGGGGTCACAGGATACTTGTCGTCTGGAGTAGGCTGATGGAGCACTTCCGTCTTCTTTGTGCTTATTGTGAGGCCAAAGTTGTCACAGGCACTAGAGAACTTATCAACACAGTTTTGCATGCTATCCTCATCGTGTGCCAGAAGTGCACAATCATCAGCAAATAGTAGGTTTACAGACTACATAGGTCGTTAACCCCCAAAAGTTCAGACACGGATTGCCTTATCTAAATTTTGCAAAAATGATGTAAATTAGACAATAAATGCTATAAATTAGTGGGGTTTAAATATTTATCTGAAAATGATATCAGAAGGAATCCAAACACCCCCCCCCCCCCGGAGCACTGGATACCAGTTGACGTGTTTCAAGTAATATTAACATGGAGCACTTGGTATTAAAGAGTTAAAACCGAGGATGGCGTGATTATTATAACCGTAATACATTGTAGAGTAGTATGTTAGTCCTTCTTAGTAGTCACTCGTGTTGTCGTGGCATGTGATGCGCGGGCTGTCACGTTTCTGTCAGATAGTATGGTGCTGTGTAGTCTTGTTCTCTGCCAGTCCGTGCTTACAGCGGCTGAATCAGCAGGTTAGAGAACGTGAGAGACACAGTTCGATACAAACTAGACAAGTGTACTGAGCGTGGAATCAATGTTTGGTGTGTCGCTTGCTTATTAACCCATACACCGCCGAGGTGAATCAAGGGCGATGTACGCTGGTAAATAAATTCTCACCGTTTGCAATTTAAGATTGGCGGGATTTTGAACCACAGCCATTTTGAGGGGGGAGGGGGGACATTTCTGTCCCTGATCCTTTGATAGGTAGGATCGAGCACCTGGTCTTCTCGGATAAGGACGAAAAACTCAGAGGGCTCATTTGCACGCTGCGGATGTAAGGATACCTTGGCAGTTGAAAGTTGAGAAGAGCAGGCTGAACAAGGCCCGTGCCCGGGCAAAATTCTAAAAAAAAAAACTAATCCCTACCACAACAAAGAAAAATGAGGTGTAAATGCCAAGAGCAGCGAACTTCCTAAAATGAAGACCTAAACTCGGAGTGCAATAATAGCGACACGTTAATGTCTTAGTCTGTCCCAGTAGAGAAGCTTTGATTGGGGGATTGAGACCAGGAGGAGGCTTTTTTGAGGTGGTGGGGGGGGGGGGTGTCAAAAAGAGCGGAAACTGACAGTCCCTCCCGATCCCCATATCCGGGAACGAAATTGGGGAGGGGGGGGGAATTTGTCTCCATCCATGTAATATCCACCGGCAGCTCACCATATTACAGGTACACGGATGAGTATAATAATTATGACTTTACATGAACATTAGTACATACTACATAGTATATATATCAGTGTTTAGCCGCAAAGTATTCGGACATAAGCTGTCTTATCCCAAAAACCCCTGAAACCCGAAAGAATGATTTAAAGTTAAGAATAATTAAGTAAATGCAAAAATCGAAATATTTATCACGAAAATTATTTGCTTACGATTAGAAAGTGTTCCAAGAATCGCACTACCGCGTTGCAGCAAAAAGACCTCTGGGCCAAGAACAAAATTGGACTTTGCAATCATTTTATTCTTTGTTGAATCTCCGTTTTGAGCTGATGAAGAGAAACTAGTAGTCGTTAGAAATTATAACTCGGGTAGAACGCCCATAATTATTTTATTCCTAGAACATGATAATTAATAAGTGAATTTGACCTAGTTTGATTGATGTGCGCATTCGTTTTTCATAACATTGCAGAATAGTGCATTCGGCTCGTGTTTTAAATTATTGCATACTAGATGACCCACCGGGCATTGCCCGAAATAAACAATCATGTGCTCCCCCGCCTCCTCCCCCCCCCCCCTTTCTCTCTCTCTCTCTTACAATAAAAGTAGTAATCTGCAGTTCTGCTTCAGAACTCATGCGCACCAGAGCACTAAGCACCAAACTGAACGCTTGATACGGTTACTTTTTATGACATACACGGTACTATATATTACGAAACAAACATGCAAAAATACAGATGTTACATAGCAATAAACAGTGTTATTTCTTAAAAATACATGTTTGAAGTAAACAACTTTTAATCATAGCCATCATCTTCCTTATCTCAATTGCCACCTTCCTACCAAATTTAAGGCCTTAAGAGTGTATAGTTTGGTCAGTTAGTCATGCCAAAGGTTGCAAGTTGCTGAAATATATAATAGATAGGCTATAGAACGGTGGGCACTTGGGGGTTTGGAATGAAACTGAGAGAGCAGAAGTTTTGATCAGGTGGGGTAACCAAAATAAAGAGTTGACAGTCTTACAGTACTTAAAACCAATGGGCAGATAAGAACTGGGCCGCTAATGGAAGGATTTAAACTGCAGGATTAGCACAGGACAAAACTTGTTGAATGCGAGGTTTTGTTGGAGCTTATCGCGCCCTGATCCCCGCCATAGAGGGATACAAATCCACCTATTAGTGTAATAGTATTTCTGTGATCCCCACACGAAAGTTTTGCGTGGGCGATGTCCTTGTAGTTCCTGTTGGGTGTGACGCTATTTTGCCAGTCCCGTGCAACTACACGCGGCTGTCCTGCGGGGACTTTTGTGTGCTGTTTCCTGGAAATAAAATTTCTGCCCAGTGCATAATTATCGAGGAGTATTTGCCAGAATTATTGCTGTTTGCGACCTTTTGTCGATTTTGAGGTTTTGTCGTGAAAGTGGTTCTGTCATTACATTATAAGTGTCATTTCAATGGTTTAAAAAGTTTTCGAAATACGTGTTAGTGACTTAATGTTTTATGCCTTTCAGCCCTTTTGCCGACCAAACATCGTTTTCTCGAAAACGCCAAAATGCACATACAACCATTTGGCAAATACCAACGATATTTTGACGAATCTTCAGACCAGTTCATTCTTTGCGTTTGGAACTTCACTTTTCTCACAGGAGCGCAAGGTCAAATGCAATTGGCTTTTGGGTAGAAAGTGGGTGGTAACATTGTGGGCGGGCTCGTGAGTTGTGCACGAAAAATAGTGCGCCTCTGAGCCTGAAGTGGTGGCAAGTAAACTTAAGTCCTGTCCATCCATCAATCCATCGTCCGACCCACCCACCACCCGTCCATCCGCCCATTCATCCATCCATCCGTCCGTCCGTCGGTCGGTCCATCCATCCATCCGTCCTTCCATCCATTCATCCGTCCCCCCGTTTGTGTTAAGATCTGTTTTAATTTTGTGAACAAACAATAATATTTTGGTGCTCCGACAGGTGCGCATTTAAAATGGAACTTTAAACAGAGCTGTTGGCGAGAATTATGTTGTGCAGAGAGCTATTTTTAGACTTCGCCGTGCCAATTATAAAAGAAAAACTACAAAACAGATTTGTGTAGTTCACCTATACACCGCCCCAGCACCTCCCCCGCTCCTAACCCTCGCCTGTGTTCTCCTTGGCTTGTGTTCACGGCCAGAAGATTCCAGAAACGAGGAGGGTTTATGAAGCGCAACCGGTGGTTGTATGTTTTGTCGGGCCACCACCACCCACCCCCTCCCCGCCACCCCCTTGCCTCCTCTCGGTAACTTCTGAAGATCTCGCCATCTTTTCTCTTGAAGCTGCTTCAAAACCTTGCTAACGGGGGGATGTACATGTACTTGGTGTTTTCTGTGGTAGCTGATGGTGGATGGAACTGTGTGGGCATGAATGGGGATTCAGTGGGTTAAACACCTAGTGCTAGGAGATCGAAACAACCCGAAGTTACCCTCTACATGGACATATCGGGTATTTTCCATATTGTTGTATGTGCATTTGTCTTTTCGAAAAAAAACGGGGGTCGAAACTTTGAAGAATTGTGTCGAATCAGAGGACAGCATTTCGTCACAAACACATTCCTGGCAAGGTTTTAACCTTTTGGAATGACAATTAGTCTATACATAACGAAAATAGGAGTGAGAGAACCATTTTCATGACAAAACCTCAAAATCGGCAAAATGTGGCCCACAACAGTTATTTTGGCAAATACCCAAAAAACGATAGTGATAATCAAGATTCGGAAAGAGCCTATGATGTAGTTAAGGTGAAAATACGATTCATCAGGAAATAGAAATTTGATCATTTGAGATTAACCCTTTGAATACTGATACCGTGAAAGCTAGATTTTCCCAAGTCCAGTTTATATTAAGATTCACGTATTCCAGTTATTTTCAATGGTAAATATGAATCTTAATCAGGCTTTTGATCTATATTTAAAAGCCAGTAATGGCGGAACAAAACCTGTAATTGATGCAGCAGTAAAGAGCAGCAATGTTGTTTCAGTACCGAAAGGGTTAATTTGATGTCAGATTTTAGTTCTAATTTTGCATCATGTCGTGTTGAAACTCCCGGCCTCATGCTGGTGATGACCACCGTCTCCCATATCGCGACATTTCAGCTCTTGTTTGTTGTTTGTTCCATCTCCATTTTCTGAAAACCTGAGATCCTTTAGTATATAGAAGAAGGAGGCATTTAACTAAAGCACAAATTGTTTAAAATGTGTTGATTGCTGTCGCACTTATCAAGCTGTTTCACGGGTCTGATTTATTTTAACTTCCTGTCAAAATATAGTAAAGCAGCAAACAAAACGTCGAATTTCTCAGTTGTGCAAAAAGTGGAGTTGGAACAAACGTAAAAATTAACCAAGAAACGATGCGATAAAACACGAGGCCTTGCTACATACAACCTTTTCTTTTGGCCATAATAATATTATTTTGATTTTGCTTAAGCCTTGCAAAACCCTACAGATTTTCTGTGGTATTTGTAATATTTCGCCATTTCTAAAATGTGATACTTTATACAGTGGTCATTTTGATTCAAGCTAGGCATGATCAGGTGGAGATACTCTGTGTTTAAGACGTAATCCGCTTTGAACATTGATCTGTGGCGTTCCTGCTATAGTAAGTGATGTTTATTAAGCTCAGAAACTGACAGAAAAGACAGTAGAAAGTAGTCTATGAGTATGTGACAGGCAGCGACAGTACTGTAGTACCGTTGTCTTAAAAAATGCCTCTGATCACGGAATCATTGATTCATTCAACACAGATCAGGAACGGAAGATGCGGTTATTTTCATCATTAATATTCATCTCTCTCTGTCTGTGTGTCTCTCTCTTTCTCTCGCTCTCCCCTTCTCCCTCCTCTCTTTCTCTCTCTTTTTCTCCTTCTCTCTCCCTCTCTCTCCCCCCCCTTTCTCTCCCACTGCTGCAGAAAGTGACACGTAACCTATTTTTTTTATATAGAGAATCCAAATCTGCAAATAAATATTAATAACAAAACTAATGTCATGCCACAATGCATTAATTAACAATTGTGCAAGATGGGGACTTGCTCTCTCGTGAGAATATAAATGACATATTATTATCACAATGTATCGTGTAGAAAAAGGGTGTTCACATTGTGGGTGGACTCGTGAGTTGTGCATGAACAATCGTGCCCTTCGGAGTCTGAAGTGGCGGCGAGTCAACTAGTCATATTCATCCCATCCATCCATCCATCCATGCACCCATGCATCCATCCATCCACCCATCCACCCACCCACCCATCCATCGACCCATCCATCCATCCACCTACCCATCCATCCATCCATCCACCTACCCACCCATCCATCCCTGCATCCATCCATCCATCCACGCACCCATCCATCCACCCATCCGTCCATCCATCCACCCATCCATCCATGCATCCATCCATCCATCCACCCACCCACCCACCCACCCATTGGTCATGCTATACCAGATAGAAAAGAACAAACTACAACATTTGACATGAAGAGTGTAAAGGATGCCAGAAAGGTTAGGATATCTCAGGTTGAAAAGCCTCTCGAACGGTGCACATTGTTAAATGTCTATAAAACAAGTGCTATTGGGTCAATTAAGTAATCAGAGAGTACCGATATAGCTGTTGTGGTATTGTGTGACACCTTCTTAACAAGTACTGCTTTTGTTAACATTCCCTTTTATTCCTTTCTTCCTTAGGACAATAGGAGTGCCTGCAAATTGTTGGGTAAGTACAGAGTTTTTTTGTGTACCCCCTTTTTCTCTCTCAAAATTTCCATCGATAATTCGTATGTCTGACGTTTTCTGTCAGTCAATCAGTAGAGCGTTTGTATATTTATCGATATACAAGTATTACACCCCTGTATCTGTGTGTCTGTGGTTAAAGACCTTACCTCCTTGTTCAGATCTGCCTGCCTGTGGGGTTTGTCTGCCATTTTGTTTGTCTGCTAGTATGTTCGTTTGTCCAGTTTGATTTCAATTATGTCTGTCTTGCTGTCCACTTTTTATACCCGTATGATAAGGTTCATGCTTCCGCCTTGCTCACCGTGTAGCTGAGGTGCCCGACATGGTTCAGAATAAGCATGTGTTTTTCCATCTGTCTGTTTCTATCTATCTCTGTCTCTGTCTGTTTGTCTGTCTGTCGATCTTTTTTTGTCTGTGCGTCTCTCTGTTTCTCCCTACCTCTGTCTCTCTCAGTCTTTCTGTGTTTGTCTGTTTCTCTCTGTCTCTCTCTCACTCTCTCTCTTTGTCGTTCTGTTTCTATTTCTCTCAGTGTCTGTCTTTCTCAGTCTCCCCAAGATTGTTTTCATGCCTTATTATTCATATCTCTCTCTCTCTCTCTCTCTCTCTCTCTCTCTCTCTCTCTCTCTCTCTCTCTCTCTCTCTCTCTCTCTCTCTCTCTCTCTCTCTCTCTCGCACACACACGCGCACACACACACACACACACACACACTTCGGGGAAACTCCAGCACGCCCGTTGTCCTGCCCCTGATGGCCAGTATCTCGTTCTGGCTTCTTAATCAACTCAGGCACCCGATTTGTGTCAAGCCCACACTGCCAGCACGCCCCCCCCTCCCCCCGTCCTAAAAGCCCTCACTTTGCTGCCATTAACTGTAGAATTCTTTGTAGAGACTGGGTCACACCGCACATGTTTAAAACTATTAAAATCTAAAATGTCTTCTGTTCTATTCTACATCTCTGTGAGCACGCTCCTTACCTTGCCCTCATCTTGAGTCTTTCAGAGCTCTTCCTTTTGTTTTACCGCTCACATATTTAACCACGGAAGGCATTCAATCGAGAAGCCGTGGCCAGTGGAATTCAGGGGGATAGGACAATGCTTTACAAGATCTATGTTTTAACGCTTGAACATCCAGACATTAATTGACATATCCAAAACTTCTGAAACGTGCAACGCTATTTTAAAGTAGTCAGATAAATGCTAAACCATCAATATTAATCTTTAGAACTTCTTTGTTGGTAGATCTGAAATTGAATTAAAAATGAACAAACAATGGATACGAAGTTGTTACGTTTTGCAAACATGGCAATCCCCAGCCTCATCCAGACAAATCAATCTCAATTCACAGATGTGTATGCCAAACATTCATACTAGATCTAGTTGCAAGTTAATATACATCTTTGTCTTGCATTCTTGGTTAGCACTTCTAGCATATGCGGCAATCCTGTCCTACTGGATAAATTATGGTCAGCTCCTCGTTCATTGTTGAATCAACAGACAAACACTTACACTTGGTCCCTGGTAAGGAACCAGGGAGCAGCAGACAACAGCAGTGGGTAAATCATAATCGAGCACATGGCTTCATCTCAATGCCTATAATGGACATAGACATAAAAAACAACAGTCTTCTGATTCTTCTGGCAGAATCACGCCGACGCCTGCACAGATGGAATTTTCTGTATGGAGTGATGAACAGTTCTTTTGTTTCTCGGGGGCCTCAGCATAGTGCTGTTGGCCCCCTAATGAGTGATGAACATAGGAATGGCTACGCTTTTATACTGTGCGGCCAGCTGCAAATTACCGTCCAAATGCCTAGATTTGATTGGTGCATCCATTCGAGCTCAGCTCGCAGTATTAATAGATTCTGCATGGAAGTTGGTCACGGCCTTGTACCAGAAACAGACAAGGTCAAATTAAAATGTCAAAACCATTACTAAAATCTCTAAACCCTCGTGCTTTCTACGTTTTATGTACGAATTTCTGAACGCGACTAAGCGTCTTAAACTATCTATCCTTATTCACCCCTTCTCTTCCCTTGTAAGAGTTCATCAAAATCACGGGGTCGAGAATTGCACTGTCACCCCTAACTTATCCATTTATTCTATCTTGCCCCACTTTCTTTCCATCTCTAAGAAAAAGTGTTACAAAAACCAACTGTTCACGAGAACAGTTCAAGGACAATTTACGCTGGATATAATCAACGAGACCGTGAAAAAAAACAAGTCCTTGCGAGTCGTGACCCAGCACGACAATTATATCATTAACCTTGACATCCCCCACCCCAGTGGAAATTTTAAGAAAAATTTACACGATAGGATCGAAGAAACCACAAAGTTATTGTGGTGGGGGCCCAAGTACTACTGTAGAAAAGTCAGCCTTAAGCTTGAGAACAAAAAAATCTAACTAAGAACGTGCATATTGGATGGACAAAAAGCATACAATTATTGATGCCACGTTCTATAGAATCTAGTCTATCGAAACATTCTCACTCCACACAAACTTCTCACGAACATTTATAATAACAATGACTATGTCACTGTATACTGCTGAATTAAAGTATAACTACAATCAAACAATCAGGCCTTACTGAAGGAATAGGCTCATAATTATCTAGTCAACACACATAATTGCTGCTTATATACACATTCACAAACAATATACTGTTAATTAAAATACTGTGGTATCCAATGGCAGCAGTAGCTCTGGTAGCTTGGTTTGCCATGTCTCCATCTCATTGACCCGCTGACAAGGGCGTCAGGTTTGTCAGAAGTTCGGGTCACAGTCCGGAATGACGCTGGTGGAAAGAGGATATTCACAAAAAAGGATTGTAAAACTGGTTCATAAAGTAATGAACAAGATAAATGTGAATCCATCCACCGTCTAGAATTGAGGGGGACAAGTACTATCCAACCCCAATACAAGACACAACACTCTTTAATAGGGAACTAAATTAGACGTGACAAAACATCAGCTTGGGAATTGTCACCGCCAGGGATAGCCCGGATAACAAACCGGTATTCCTGGAGTGCAAGACTCCACCTCGTTAGTCGAGCATTTTTAGCCCTGTTAGCCTTCAAGAATAACAACGGACGATGGTCCGTTTCAATTATAAACTCGGACATGAGTAGATATCGCGAAAATGCGTTTACAGCAAAAATGATAGCGAGGCACTCTCGCTCGATAATTGCATAGCGGCATTCCCTATCTAGCAACTTGCGGCTGGCGTATAGACATGGCCGCAAGGTATCGTCTCGTTCCTGTAATAACACAGCTCCTAATCCCTTGTCCGACGCATCAGTGCGGACAATAAATATTTGGTTTATATCTGTCAGTATGAGAATGGGTGAAGTCGAAAACAATCGTTGAACGGTACGAAGTGTATCAGCACATTCGGTTGTCCATTTCACTTTATTAGGAAAATTCTTTCTTGTGAGGTCCGACAACGGAGCTGTAAGCGAAGAAAAATTTGGAATGAACTTCCTATAATAATTAAGAAAGCCCAATAAACTACGAACTTCTTTCTTAGTTCGAGGGGGTTGGAGCTTTAAGATGGTAGTTATCTTCTTGTCATCAGGGGTCTGAACGCCGTGGGCAATTGTATGGCCCAGAAAATTAATTTCATTATATCCTAAAAACACCTTACTGGGTTTCGCCGTAAGGCCAGCTCGACGAAGAGCAATAAAAACTTGTCGTAGGGTTGCGAGGTGGCCCGACCAATTGGTTTCATAAATACAAATGTCGTCAAAATACGACAACACGGAATTCATATTCTGGAGCAATATTGTCATCATACGGGCGAAAGTGGCAGGGGCTGTAACTAATCCGAAAGGCATATAGCGCCACTGCATAAGACCGAACGGGGTCTGAAAAGCGGTATATTGCTTGCTATTCTCATCAAGCGGAATTTGCCAATAGCCTTTGGAAAGGTCAATTTTAGAAAAAATCGTTGCCCTCGCTAACTGCGCAAAAAGATTCTCCTGGTTGGGAATCGGTTCAGCGTCATATATCGTAACCTCATTAAGTTTACGATAGTCAATACAAAAACGCACTGTATCATCTTTTTTTTTCACTAAGACGATGGGTGAGTTATATGGGCTCGTCGATCGCTCTATCACTCCCAGGTGAAACATGTTACGTACCTCGGTTATTATAGTCTCCTGTGCGTGCAGCGGACGCGGGTATGGTTTAACAAAGACGGGTATATCCGTCTTTAATCTTATAACATGCTGTACCAAAGAAGTATTACCTGGTAGATCAGTAAAGACTGTAGGAAACTCGTTAAGCAAATCTCTTATATCTTGTCTTTGCGATTCAGACAGATCTGGATTTATATGTACATCCGACGTATTTTCAGAAGATTGAAGTGCGGGGATTGAATGCTCTATCTTAATAGGATCATCATCGTCAACTGAAACTAAGGCCGCATTGGCCTGAGCAACCACATTTCGGCGATTATTCTGACGATTATCATCGTCGGACAGGTACTGCTTTAACATATTTATATGGAAGACTTTGTCCTGTCCCCGAATCTTGATAAGATAATTTACTCGAGAAAGTCTCTTTAGGACTTTAAAAGGTCCCTTCCATGTAAGAAGGAGTTTATTTTTCGTCTCCGGAAGGAGAACAAGAGTTTGGTCTCCGACGGCCAAGGTTCGCAATCGGCTACCCTGATCACGATATAGTTTATAAAGACTCGCATGCGCAGCCGAAGATTTTTGTGCGAGCTGACATGCGTTAAGAATTCGATGGCGCAAGTCTACAACGTATTGATATGCAGACCGCGTATCGTTGTCGTCGGTGTCTGATCCGGCGAATAAATCACGGAGTATGGCCATTGGACCACGCGGCTTGCGACCATACAATAATTCGAAGGGGGAAAAACCCGTCGATGCGTTCGGTAGTTCTCGGTATGCAAAGAGAATAGCGGGGAGTTGTCGATCCCAATCACTCGGCTTGTCGGCCGAAACTCGCGCAAGCATAGCTTTCATGGTAGCATTCCATCGTTCACAGCAGCCATTAGACTGTGGGTGGTATGGAGATGTCAATCTTTGTTTAATCCCGACCAATTCCAAGACTTTCTTAAAAAGCTCAGAGGTAAACTGTGGACCTCTGTCCGATAAAATTTCAACCGGAAATCCAAGACGCGAAAAAACAGTAATAAGGGCTTCAGCCACATGATCGGCTGAAATGTCTTTTAGTGGAATGGCCTCTGGCCAACGGGTTGCGTAGTCAATGACAGAAAGTATAAAACGATGTCCTCTGTCTGACTTGTGTAGAGGCCCAACTATATCTACGGCAACGCGCTCAAATGGTCTGGAGACCATAGGCATCTCCTGCAGAGGAGCCCGCGATGCTCTCCCTTTAGGAGTACGTCTCTGACATACGTCACATGTTGATACGAACCGGTTTACATCTGCGTAAATACTGGGCCAAAAAAATTGCGATAGTATTCGAGACTTAGTTCTGGCCTTTCCTTGGTGACCCGCAAAGGAAGTGTCATGCGCGAGACGAATAATGTCGCGACGAAAAGATCTTGGTACTACAAGCTGCATAACGGCCTCTCGCTTATTCCGAAAATTACGATATAATAAGTCATCTTTAATAAGAAACTTAGAGGTATCCGGCGCTGTAGGATCAACTTTAGTAAACAAATGTTTCAATGTGGGGTCTGACTGTTGCTCATCATGGAATGCACCAGACGTTATGTTCACTTCAATAGTAGGGTTACTCAATGCACTGTCTGCTCGTCGACTCGATTGTAGGCGTGTTGTCGCACAAGCAACACTCTCATCCTCAGTCCAAATTTCCAAGTTACCGATAGGAAACTTATTTACTTGAGGTATATTCCCTATGATTAAATCAGCCACCGGATTAGGCAGTACACATGCGGTAACAATACCTGTGAGAAAAGGTGTATCAATATAAACTTCTGCAAGACGGAATCGCTCTACAGATCCGCCAAAAGTAATACAAGTTACATCCTTATCCAAAAATTGTGTTGGACGGACTAGTGACTGCCGAACGCCGATAGCCGTGCATCCGGAGTCACGTAGAACGGAAGCGCGAATCGCGTTCACGCGGCCCTGGTAAAATGTTAATTCACCCAGTTCATGTAGGGCGGACATGACTGGAATAGCTTTTGATTGTCATGAAGATTCAGAATGACCGTCAGTCTCATAAGGTGTAGATTTAACAGAGCAGGCATTTGCCGCTTCCATTTTCACGTTACAAAATTTTTGTATGTGGCCTACCCTATTACACCTAAAACACATAATACGATGAGGATCGTTTCCACGATAAGGAAGACTCTGCGGCCTATCATAATCATGATTATTATCAAAATGCACTCGTCGCGGCGGTCCCTGAGGCCGGTTATATTGTTGGCCTGGATAGTTGCCACGATAATATGGGCGAGGGTCGTAAAAAGAATAGCTCTGGTATCCTCGACGCGGGGATAAATTACTTCGATTGGGAAAATCCCTCTGTCTAAAAAAAGGCGGCTCTGATTGAGAGCGCGGATTTGGGGCCTGACGACGAGTCGGCCTTGAACGATCGTGTCCGGTTGGCGCTCCTTTGCCCACATTGGCATAACACGGTGCTGTAGTTGAAGGCTTTGCCAAAGGACGATTTGGGTGGGCGGACGCATAACGTTCCGCGCACGATGTGATTTCTTCAGAGGATGTCGGTGCCCTCTCTTTAAGGTGGGCAACCAAATCGGAATGACATGCCGTATAGATTTGGTCTTTTAAGTCTCTGATGAAAGCCATCCTCGGTGTGCTGGAATCGCTTAAGCAGTGCTGTTTTAAGCTTGTCATAGTCGTTGGCATCCTCTACTTTGAGGCTATGAAATACTTCTAGAGCCTTACCTGTTAGTAAATTAGACAGGCATGAACTGTACATCGCCTGCTGCCATCCGACGCATTTAGCGTGTAGCTCGAACCGATGCAAATATGCGTCGATCCGGTCGAGTTTTTCATTAAACGTCGGAAGCTTCGGTTTTGCAGCATATGTATTGCTGGCAGCAGTGGGGGCTATAAGCGATTCTCGCTCTAGCTTCTTTATTGCGAGTTCATGCTCCCTTTTTTCCCTCTCTACAGCCTCTTTTTCTCTTTCTCTTTCTTTCCTTTTCTCTCTCTCTTTCTTTTTCTCTTTCTCTTTCTCTTTCTTCTTTTTCTCTCTCTCTTGCTTCTTTTTCTCTTTCTTTTTCTCTTGCTGCTAACCGATCCTCACGGTCTCGGTCCTGCTGTATTTGTCGTTCGCACCACGAGGCGCGTTCTTCTTCTGGTATACCCAGAGCCTTGGCAGAGTCAATGTATTTGAGAAACTCGGCCATAATGTGTATTAAAATCTGTTACCCGTATAGATTCGTATAGAATCAAAACACTGGCACGCTAGTGTGTGCACAATTAGTAAGTATTTACCTACTGTTACAGTATATCGCGGTATCAATGATATTATGTCTAACAGTTACTCTGTCTCAATATTAATCCAGTGTCCTATGTTACCACTGCTTCGCGAAAAGAACGTTCTATCTCTCTCTGTAAATTGCAGGCAGTGTCACTTCCACTGCAAAAATTTTATCTGTCTCTCTCTGAATATGAATACTAGTAAGGCAGTGCCGTCTATCCGTTGCTCCCACTGCAATAAAATATATATGTATCGCCTTCAATGCGACAAATCAGTGTCTTGAGTGATCACTCTCAAAATTTATGTCTCTCTCAACGCGACGAACCAGTGTCCTCTGTTATCACTGTCAAAAATGAATCGCTCTCTCAATGCGACAAATCAAAAATATATCTCTCTCTCAACGCGACAAATTTGAAATATCTCTCTCTTCTTAAAACGCGCACACGCAGTGTCTTCTGTTACCACTGCAAAATTATTCTCTCTATATTCGACGTGAAATTATCACGTGATCAAAAATTTATTATCTCTCTCTCTCTCACATATCAATACCAGATTACAATTCAACGTGGTTTTAGCACGTGAAACACCTCAGGCATATATTGTAAACATAGCAATGTTAGTATACTAGTTTAAAGTTTATAAGGAAGGAAAAAAGAAATACACTAAACAGGACGCTAGACTCACAAGAAAGACGAACGATAACAGACCCTACAAGTCCTAACTTATGTTACAGAAAGTTTAAGAAAAAGACAGGAGAGACATCTTCCTAAAGAAATGTGAGGAAGCAAGAGAAACGCCACAATCTATACGAATAATGGATCCCTAATAGAACTATTCACAGTGAAGCAAATCCCCCCGAGTTATCAATAGCCACCAAGGCACTCCAATATCCTTCGTAATGGCAAAGAAGATATGCTAAACTATGATCCCATCCAACCTCCCGCTCTTAAACTAAACATATAGTAAAGGAAAAAGCCTGGAAACACAGAGCGGAAAGTACCTCGCCCTCCTCAAGACTGACAAACAGATGGTTCACTTAACTTTCTTTTGAGGAATTCAGATCGTGATGTCCTCAATCCATAGCTCGTTCCAAGCCCAAAAAAAATGTGTTTCTGTCTCAGGTAGATCTCTAAGGTGAATGGTGTCCCTCGCCGGTGTCGTCGGGTCAATGGGATGATCAGCTCACCATATGAAATTGAACCAAAATGTTATATTAATACAAATTGCCTATAACCTAAAATAAAAAGGACCTGAAATCACAATGTTATAACAGTACAATATTAAATAATGGAATAAAATGCAATAGGTTTTAGAATACTTTATCTAAATGGCATGGCGTTATTTAAGTTCTTTAAGGGGTCCCTCTCCAGTGTTACGGGACTGGTCTGGGGGGTAGTGTTACAGAGTGGGTGTTATGAATTATTGGTTTTGTGACTGCATTTAAAATCGAGAGGTATTTATGAATTACTCTTTCGTACCATGCCACATACTAATAACAATCTGAATAAGTTTTATCAACAGACCTGCAGGGCCACAAATTTAATTACCTTAAATGTCCTAACAATTTTGTCTAGATCTCTTACATACTAAAAAGACAACATCAGCAGCATCAAATGAAAATTCAATAATATGTCACTAGAAGTCTCCTCTAGATTCCTATAAGATTATATCATTCTGACTCACTAACAATTTAAGTATGAATTATCTATCTCTCAGATATAGTCTGCCTGCTATCTATCAAGCAATATACTAATGTCTCTGGCGACAATGTCATCTCAGCTATTTGTGCCTACCGCTTATAATGGATCAAACTCGTCAATACAAACTGACGTAGTTACGTTAGATCTACTCTAGGATGGGCTGGCAATCCCCAGCCTCATCCAGACAAATCAATCTCAATTCACAGATGTGTATGCCAAACATTCATACTAGATCTAGTTGCAAGTTAATATACATCTTTGTCTTGCATTCTTGGTTAGCACTTCTAGCATATGCGGCAATCCTGTCCTACTGGATAAATTATGGTCAGCTCCTCGTTCATTGTTGAATCAACAGACAAACACTTACACTTGGTCCCTGGTAAGGAACCAGGGAGCAGCAGACAACAACAGTGGGTAAATCATAATCGAGCACATGGCTTCATCTCAATGCCTATAATGGACATAGACATAAAAAACAACAGTCTTCTGATTCTTCTGGCAGAATCACGCCGACGCCTGCACAGATGGAATTTTCTGTATGGAGTGATGAACATAGGAATGGCTACGCTTTTATACTGTGCGGCCAGTTGCAAATTACCGTCCAAATGCCTAGATTTGATTGGTGCATCCATTCGAGCTCAGCTCGCAGTATTAATAGATTCTGCATGGAAGTTGGTCACGGCCTTGTACCAGAAACAGACAAGGTCAAATTAAAATGTCAAAACCATTACTAAAATCTCTAAACCCTCGTGCTTTCTACGTTTTATGTACGAATTTCTGAACGCGACTAAGCGTCTTAAACTATCTATCCTTATTCACCCCTTCTCTTCCCTTGTAAGAGTTCATCAAAATCACGGGGTCGAGAATTGCACTGTCACCCCTAACTTATCCATTTATTCTATCTTGCCCCACTTTCTTTCCATCTCTAAGAAAAAGTGTTACAAAAACCAACTGTTCACGAGAACAGTTCAAGGACAATTTACGCTGGATATAATCAACGAGACCGTGAAAAAAAACAAGTCCTTGCGAGTCGTGACCCAGCACGACAATTATATCATTAACCTTGACATTCTGGGTTGTTGGGCTATTTTTGTTTTGTTCATCATGCGAGACTGTCCTATTCTGTATTATTTCTGAGTTTCAGAACGTGGGAATGATGTGACAGTTGTTCATACACACACACACTCCCGTCCCTCCCACACACTCACAAAATGGACGTTATCGTGGCGACGCGCCGTTAAGGCCAAACTCAAACTCAAACTCACCCCACATACACACACACACATACAATCCCATGCACCCATCTATGCACCCGTTCATCCACCAGAACGATTAACTGTAGTGTTCTTATGAGATAATAAGTGTGTTGGTTTGTCTGACATGACCTACCGGCCTGTACTTTCTCTGCCGTCCAGCAATTGAGGATGACCAGAGAGTAATGGACTAATGGGCCGGACAGGAAGTCTGGATGGAGCGAGTCGTGGCCCTTAACTAGATAATGGGTGGCTTGTGGGTGACGTCCTAGGCAGACACTCAGTGACACTGGCACACACTCCCTGTCTGTCTGTTTGTCTGTCTGCCTGCCTGTCTCCGTCTGTCTGCCTGTCTCTGTTTCTCTCTCTCTCTCTCTCTCTCTCTCTCTTTCATAATATATCCTTCTCCCCGCTACACTGTCTATAACCGGTCATGCTCTGTTACATGTTCGATAACCTTTATATCTTCCCTCCTCCTCTCCCATGAGTGGTTGGCCGGTGCTTCTTATAGTCTCCTCCTTTCTGATCATTCTCTATATTCCGTCCATCGTCTTACTTTTTCTAGGACGATGAGACGGCTATCATGTCGGTGTGCTCTCTGCAAAGTCCCTCCCCTCCCCAGGTCTCTTTAGCGCTCGTTTTGTCAGTCTCTGTCCCCATTTTCGATTTATTTTACACTACGACCATAAGTATAACTGTATTTTCATCTTTGTCTTTCTCTCTCTCGTCATCATTTTACGCCTTACGACGAGACGACACCAAGCCATAGCGCATTCACAATATTTCAAATCATTTGGTTTTTTTCTTCGACTAACCCAATTTATTCAGCCTTTCACAGCATCGACAGTGCACAATTCTGTGGGTCGGCGGTGACCGTGGGTGCACTGAGTCAGTCAAGTCCGTTTTGTCTTCGTTTTACTATTACTTATTTTGCGTGAGATGTGAACTGTGGGGTTAAATAGGACCTGGCGCACTGGCGAGACTCAAAAACAAGTCTGTCTCATTAGTTTGGTGGCGACAAAACTGTCTTGAGTCTGTTGGGGGTAAGAGAGATCTGACGCACTGGGTCTACACAAACACAAGACAAACTTACTTGTGTTTTAAATAGGTCTTTATTTTAGGAGGTTCCCAGCCCTTGGGATTCACACCTCACGTTTCTTGTTTTATTTTTCTTATTGTCTTAGGGATTAGTTTTTTTTTAGAATTTTGCCCGGGCAGCGGTCTTGTAGGGCCTGCTCTTCGCGATTTCCAACTACATGTACCAAGGTATTTTTAGCGTGCACAATGTGCACACGGACCCTCCGAATTTTTTGTCCTTGTACGGGAAGACTGGGTGCTCGATCCTACCTACCTTAGGATCAGGGACATGAAAATATGAGAAAAATCCCAAACTTCCAACATGCCTGCACCGACCGGGATTTGAACCCGGTACCTTCGGCATGAGAGGCGAGCACATTGCCTCTAGACCACCGTGTCCCTGGACAAACTTACATAGCGCGCTGCCGGCTTAATATACGGTGTCCACTGCTCATGATTTAAAAACGTTTGTACCCATTTACAAAACTTTTCAGATCCATACAAAGAAAACGTTTGAGAATTTTATCAGTGTAATAGAATTTATATAAATGGAACTATTTTTTTTCCACGCGCGAAATTTAAATTGATGAAGTTCTGAATACAAAACGTAAAGTACCCAAATGGACCGTGAAATGTGCAGTGTGGCCATTATCGTGCCGACTCGCCGTAGAACACAAACTCAAACTCAAAGCTCCCTAGGAAAGTACCGCCCATGCCGACCACCCTGCAGCCTACCGACTTCCGTTGTTCCACACCCACAATCCCTACCAGCACCATAAACGACTCATCCGCATGCACCAGCCACAAATCTGGCCCTCTGCTCGTCAGTGTCGCTGTCTCTTCCAATCTAATTTGGACCTCGCACCAGTCCTGGATCCGCGCTAGAGAAGACGCTGGAAGCACACGGGTCTGTGCCCTTATCATTTAAAAATCCATGTCGGAGACGCAATGAAGCCCTGCAATTTGCCAGTCCCCCCCCCCCCCCCATTCCACTGTCCCTCCGGTGTTTTGAGACCGGTTTCTCCATGCCATGTTTCGTTCCGTTATCAAAAGACTGTTGTTACTTGTACGTACGGTCCCCAAGCGTTTTGCGCCAGGGTCGTGTACGTAGACGTAGCCTACCTACCCCTAACCCCGTCCTTATCCTCAACCTTAAATCTTATCGAATCTCCAACCCTGTCCCCCAACCCTTTCAACCCAAACGCAGGAGGAAAACAAAAATAAAATCTGAAAGAATACATTTTTAAAGTCTGTTGGAAGGAGTATTTCGGGAGGAACTCTCTAGCTTTGGAGTCACAAAAAGGCTTTAAAATACATACGCCTAGCGCAAAAAACTTGGGAACCATAATGTAACAACACATTCATGAGAAAGAAATGAACAGAGAAAAGACATTTCTTTTCGGCAAATGCGGACAACTCAACAAAATACAGCGGAAGAATTGGTCAGATCTCCATGGTGATTCAAGCTATCTGCATAATTGTGAAGAAGGAAAGAGAGGGAGGGCTGTGTCCGTGTACGGGGAACTGGTTGATCCTGCCTGCGGGTATCTCTGACGTCACATACCACACCCAGAATCCCCCACCCCCCCTCCTTTTCCATCAGGGTACCCCGCAGAAATGTTGGAACAATCTAACCTTTGTTGCCGTCCATGGATTGAACTGTGGCTGCCGATGATTGGAATCTTTAGCCTAGAACAGCACGCCAGTTGTGTAGTGATGGAGATGGAGCCAGAGGGAGGAGAGTAAACTACTTGTTGTAGCCTGGAGACCTTTGACCGGAATGGATGAGGCGGGGTGGTTAGAATTGATCGGCTGCATGTCACAGAAAGTTCAGCATTAACCCTTCTCCTACATTTGGGGGTCTGACAGACACCATACTTTCAAAGAGGGTATCCTGGATGAATTGTTCTTTAGGAGTCTGGTGTCCATTAGACATCGCGACGTGCACCAGGCATAGTTTTCGGCGACGGAGTTCGAAGATTAAAAGCCAACACCGTCCACCTTCTAATATAGAAAAGCAAATGTATGCCTGCGTATGGACAACACAACAGTAGTTCACTACTTGAGGTCTTTTGAAGGATCTCTGCCGTAGGCACTTCGCCACAGGCAATACACCCTGTTGGCTTCAGTCATTTTTACGTCATTTTAAGAAAGCGTGAAAAAGTATCACTGCTTCGCGACATTGCTCTGCAAATCTTGTGACTTGCGCAAAAGATCTTTTGTGTCAAAATTCAGACTTTGAAGGCTCGACACTCGATACAAAACTTCACGCTTTGCAGGAAACAAAACAAACTAAGCTTATTTTGTCTGGGATATTTGGCCCTACTGGAAAACATTAAGCATGACTTAGGCAATTGTGCATAATTATATGACTGTGACGGTGTGCACTTCGCTTTTCCTTGTTTCTTTTAACTTGTTCCTGGTTTTCTTGTGGCTGTTTCTGTTGTCCTGTTGGCTTTCCCAGCCCCCAAAAGGGCCACTTATCGGTTGTCACCACTAGTTCTTTTTGTCTGTCTTATATCGAAGGGCATTTGCCATATTGTTGTATGCGACATTTTGCCGATTTTGAGTTTTTGTCATGAAAGTGATTCTCGCACTCCTAATTTCATTATGTACAAATGTCATTCCAATCGGTTAAAAACGTTTCGAGATACCCGTTTATGTCGTAATGTTTTATGCGTTTTAGCCCTTTTGCTGACCAAACTTCAAGCCTCATACAAACACACACATACATCAATATGACAAATACCCGACGATATACTCGTATGTTTGTGACTTCTGTGCTTCTCTGATCTTTGAATTCAGATATACAATATTTTTTTTGCGTGTCTATCAGTGGGAAATTCTGTCTGTGTGTCAGTCTGTCTGTCACTTTATACCCCCCCCTCCCCCCCCCCTTTTTTTTTTGTCCAATAAAAGGAAAAGAAAAGCCTATTACTGTTAACGTCATTATCTTGACCGCTTTTTTTTTTCCCCTTTCAGATTTTACCTTATTTAATCCAACTGTTGCATCTCAAGGTTGTAAGGATGACTCATACAGGGGTGGGGCGGGCGGGGGTTGACAGCTTCAGCCACAATCCTGGTGTAAAGCCTGTGCGTCGAAGTTCATATATCGATACATTTTGATTGAGTGCACGGCCGGGAGGGCAACAGGCCTGGGACGTATGGGAAAGACACCTGGTCCCACCTGAGATAAGTTAGGTTACATACAGTTATGGTGATTTAGACCTCAGCAGTACACCGTCCAGTGCTGAGAGGTCAGTACACAGTCAGATCTGATCTGAACTTAAACAAGTCTTTAGAATGTTGCCGGGTATTTTCTATACTGTTGTATTGTGCATTTCTGCCTTTTCGAGAAAATGAAGATTGCAAGTTTGAAGAGTTTTGTAAAATCATGGCGAAAAGGCATACGACATTACATCACAAAAACATTATCTCGAATGTTTTTAATCGATTAGAATGGCACTTATACGTGATAAAATTAGGAGTGAGAGAACCATTTTCATGACAAAACCTCTAAATCGGCAAAATGTCGCATACAACAGTATAGCAAATACCCCTCTACCTGTTGGTGGCTGGCCGTCAACATTGTACACATTGAGAAATTGATTTGTACCATATGTATTATATTATACACATGTATCGGAGTGAGTTATGGCGGTCTGGGACACTATAGACCACTGTCAGAAAGCAGTTTGTCGAATGGTTGGTGGATCGTAAAACATGACCTCTAAGTAAGTGAAGATACGGAGCCGCAGTACAGTCTGAACCACGAACTTACACAAGGAACTGTCTTGTGTCTCAGATCAGAGTGAGTACCGTGATGTGCGCGACTTCTGGCAAGCTGCAGGTAGACTACATAGAGTGTCCGCATTAAGTCGCTCAATGAACGAAAGAGAAGGAAAGAAATAAGAAAAATGTGCCAGGCGGAATTGAATGAAAAGGAGCAATCAGGGAGGAGAGGGGAGGGGTGTGTGCCAAAGACTTGAGTGTCACTTCAGAGGGGACAAAATTAGAAGGGGTGCTGAAGACTTGAGTGTCACTTCAGAGGGGACAAAATTAGAAGGGGTGCTGAAGACTTGAGTGTCACTTCAGAGGGGACAAAATTAGAAGGGGTGCTGAAGACTTGAGTGTCACTTCAGAGGGGACAAAATTAGAAGGGGTGCTGAAGACTTGAGTGTCACTTCAGAGGGGACAAAATTAGAAGGGGTGCTGAAGACTTGAGTGTCACTTCAGAGGGGACAAAATTAGAAGGGGTGCTGAAGACTTGAGTGTCACCTCAGAGCAGTTCCAAACGCGTGTGTGCTGTGGTAGTCAGTCTGGCGTACACAGTCTACAACCTACTACCTTTACTTGTCCCATATTTGTGGAGGTTGATACTGAGGATGATAGTGACAGTTATGATGTAGCAGCTGCTGCTGCTAATGAATTCATTATGCCCATCTCTTACGCCTTTACGCATGGCGCCATAGATGTGCACTGAGTCAAGTCAGTTTTGTCTCGGTTTTAGTATGAATGAGATGTGGAAAAACGAATTGAACGGGACCTCGCGCATTGGCAAAACTTACCAGGTCGGGTGCCTCAAAACTGTCCCGAGTCAGCAGCCAGAAAAAGAGACCTCAGGCCACGAGATAAAAAAGACTTGGCTCAGCGCGCTGCAAGCCTTATATAAACGTGTTATTCATGGCCTTATAGTTACATAAATAATATTTTGTATCGTACAACTGGCTTTTTGGGGTGGGGGGGGGGGATCTGAAATCTTTAAATCTCTCGCAGTCTAGGGGAAGAACAAAATAAGAGAATGAAAGGAGATACATCATAGATAGTAACACCAGCAATGGCGCTTTAGATAAGAAGGTTAACAGGAGCCACGAAGTCACCAGAGGTAAAGCATAATAAATTCTCCCGTTCAATCAAAGAAGACCACTATTCGACCTTTGACACGTTCCCTGCCCCCTGTCGTCTCCAGATGTCAGAGGTGGCGCCTGGCACGAGCGATCTGCCAAATACCACAATATGCAGATTACCAAGTCAGCGACACATTGTGACTGTATACTTCTCGCGTCACTCGTCGGTCTTGTCAACTTAAAGACATAAAATAAACGTCACATAAAAGAACCACAACGGCTTCAAATGCATGGATTACAAGGAAATGCACTAAATTATTCAGACCTACCTTTATTTGGACATTGGACATTCAATTTCATCGACAGCCCCAGCCAGCCGAGTGTGACGGGCCGTGAGATTTGAGTTTGGGTTTCGGTTTTACAGTGCGGTCTGCATCATAACGGCCGTTCAGCGCCTTTCACGGTCTATTTGGGTACTTTATTTATGTTTGGTATTCAGAGCTTCATCAATTTAAAGTTCAGAAATAGAATTAAATAGTTCCATGTAAACTTTATTAAACCTTATATTGGCAAAGTTCTCAAAAACTGTTTTGTATACATGTGAAAAGAATATTTTAAATGTTTAAACAGTTTTAAATCAGGTAATAGATTTTGGCTTCTTTCAGAAAGGACAAGGATTTTTTTAAAGAGGTCTGTATTTCACCTTTTGCCTGGTTTTGTCAGATTCTATTATATAATAATATAGTGTACACAGTGTGCGCGCCCCCCCCCCCTCCCAAATTCCTCCCCATAGATTTGAAATTCCTCCCGTAGGAGCCAATAGCCCCCCCCCCCCACCCCCCGCGTTTGAGAATCACTGTTTTAACGCGAACAGTTGGCAATGGATTTGCAGGAGGAGATCAGAGGTATAAAGTAAAAAGATTTATGTACGTAAACTGTAATGCACTTCGTCCTTCACTCTCATCATTTGCCGTATTGGTGGGCTGAGCAATCCCCGCTTCCTCCTCCATGATGAACATTTTATTCTTACACGGTTGCTTTTATATCCCCTGTTACAATGGCATCCCCCCACCCTGAATGTAATTTTTCCATTAATTCGAACTATTTGATGCTGCAGATGAAAAGGATCGCCAAGCGTGATCGAATCTGGCGCTTCTAACAAAGACTCGCACAGACATTTGGCATCCCAGCCAAGCAGTTGCTCACGCAAACACAACAGCACATCGACAGAATAGTATTATTGTGATAGCTCAACACTTGGGTGATTCTCAGCCACTTTATCACGCATATTAATCATGCTGTCCTCCTTAACACATACAGATGCAGGAGGATAGGTCTGTAGGCCTGTCTAGATAGACAGGCAGGCTGGCAAGGGATAGACAGACAGCAAATAGATAGATAGATAGATAGGCCGAAGATAGAATCTGATTATGGATAGGTGGGTGAGTGGGTGGATGGATGGATGGATAGGTGGGTGAGTGAGTGGATGGATGGATGGGATGGATGGATGAATAGGTGGGTGAGTGAGTGGATGGATGGGTGGGTGAGTGAGTGGATGGGTGGATGGATGGATAATTGGGTGGATGGACGGATGGGTGGGTGGGTGGATGGATGGATGGGTGGGTGGGTGAGTGGGCGGATGGATGGACGGACGGAGGGATTGGCAGACAGTTTGTGTTATGCTGCCGCCAGGCGTGGTTGTGCACAAAATACCTCGCAGCCGCTACTACAACACTGCACTGCAACATCCTCCTCTACAACATCACACCGGCCGCCACTATTTCTCCTTCCCCCCCTTTTCATCCTGTAGCACATCATCACAGTTACAACTCCTTCGGCAACCACCGGGCGCATGTACATCAGCAACAACAACAACAACAACCAACTCGACAAAGCTTTCAATAACCACCCCCCCCCCTCCCCACCCCTCCTTTTTCTCAGGAACAGACAGCTTTCTGTGTGGGGTATTTGCCATAATTATTGTGTGCCACATTTGGATGTTTTGTCAAGAAAACGGTTGTCTCTCTCTCTCTCTCTCTCTCTCTCTCTCTCTCTCTCTCTCTCTCTCTCTCTCTCTCTCTCTCTCTCTCTCTCTCCTCTCTCTCTCTCTCTCTTCTCTCTCTCTCCTCTCTCTCTCTCCTCTCTCTCTCTCTCCCCCTCTCTCTCTCTCTCCCTCTCTCTGTCTCCTCTCTCTGTCTCTCTCTCTCTCTCTCTCTCTCTCTCTCTCTCTCTCTCTCTCTCTCTCTCCTCTCTCTCTCTCTCTCCTCTCTCTCTCTTTATTAAACTCTCTCTCTCTCTCCTCTCTCTCTCTCTTTATTAAACTCTCTCTCTCTCTCTCTCTCTCTCTCTCTCTCTCTCTCTCTCTCTCTCTCTCTCTCTCTCTCTCTCTCTCTCTCTCTCTCTCTCTCCTTATAACTAGTGTGCAAACAACATAAAAATATTACCTCACAAACTATTATCGTAAACTCGGACATGAATTTCATTCATGTACAAACGTCAGTCCAATCGGTTCAAAACTTTCGAGGTATGCCTTTGGGACGTTCTGTTGTCTTCTGATTTCACACAACTCTTCATAGTTTTCAATCCTCAGTTTCTACAAAAGTCAAAAATGATGCACATCCAACAGTATGAGAAATACCCGACGTTGTGTCTTCTCGAATTCCCAGACCCCCGACCCGTGAGATCCCAGGTCTAGCTAGAAGTTCAGCTTCATTTCTTGCATGTTTTCCGCTTGGCTGGACCCTGTTTACTCTGTGCATGTACTTAGGACCTCGTTTGGCACGTGGCCAGTCTAGTGTTTCATATTGTATTGATCGATACTCCCGGAAAGTGTGTCCTATGTCCCAGTTTACGATATTAGTTTGTGAGGTAATATTTTTATGTTGTTTGCACACTAGTTATAACGAGAGGGAGAGAGATAGTGTGTGTGTGTTTGTGTGTTAAAAATATGCTGTGATTATCCATCTCTCTTGCCCTCTCCCTCCCTCCCCCTCTACGCTCCCCCCTCCCCATTTCTCTCTTCCCCTCTCTTTCTTTCTTTCCCACCCAGGGGGCTTCTTTGAGATGTTTGACTCACTCATTCACTCACTCTCACTCACTCACTCACTCACTGAATGACTGGCTCACTCACTCACTCACCCACACTCACTCACTCACTCACTCACTCACTCACTCACTCACTCACCCACCCACCCACTCACTCACTCACTTATTCACTCTCTCTCTCTCACTCACTCACTCACTCACTCACTCACTCACTCACTCACTCACTCACTCACTCTCACTCACTCACTCACCCACCTCTTTCTATAATGCGACCCAGCCGTCGTTACAGTGTCAGAACTTCAATCAAACTGTGGCCAGCTATTATTAGGACTCGATACGACGAGAACACATCACAATCACAACCATCACATTGTAATATACTGATGATCATGTAGGCTGAGGAAGCCCACCAGGGAACACATAACTCACCATTTAGCAACACACTCTGGGGATGCAGTGTTGAGCTAGCACTGTTGATCTAAATGGTCGTGTCGTGTGTATTTTGTAACTGGAGAACACGTCATGTTGTTCGATGTGCCCCAGAGTCACAGGATATCGAAATGAATCAAGTGGCCGTATTCCGTCCGTTCACTTGCGCGCGTATCATCCATGTCAACAATGCAACAATTCGCACCAAAACCCTTTCACAGTTGTTGGAAAAAGAGTAGTTCTCACCGTATTTATACGCGCACAATTTGTGGACATTTAGTGGAAGAACGGATGGTTCATCTCGGTATTCTGTGTCCCGGATGTGCCACTCCAGCACCATGGAGACCCGACACACAGCAGCACCACCACCACCACCCCCCCCCCCCCCCCCACTCACATCCATTCTGTTATATTGAATTGACTCGCGTTTAATCCAATTTCGCGGTGATTTGGCAGAGTCCCCGCCCCTTCCCCTCTCAAGCTGCCCTCTTTTTTTTATTTTAATAACTTTTTCCCAATCCAGCAGGGGAATTAAAAGAGCAGAAAACAGGTAGGGGGGAAGGGAATTTGGGTCAGGGGGAAAAAATAACCGTGCTGTGTTATTACTGTTAAATTATGCACACATAATGCATCTTCAGGGACAGAGTCGCTTTTATTTTTCTTATTGCACATTAAGTGTATAAGGATTATTAATTAATCATTTTCATTGGTGTTCAGTTCAGACATCCTTGTTTTACTCCACTGACACCCCCCCCCCCCCCCGGTTTTTGCTATTCGTGTTACTCGGTCTGTAGAATGGATCTCGATCTCTCTTTCTCTTCTCTCTCTCCCCACCCCCCCCCCCCAATCCGGGAGCGAGAATGAAGAGACAAAGAAGGAACTATTCTTTAATTTTAATGTTTAAAGAACCATAACAAAAATGAAAACGATAGAAAATATAGTAGAGTAAATTGGGGGAGGGGGTGATTTTAAAAGGCTGAGAACCAGAGGGAGTGGCGACTTTAGTTCTTAGTTCTTGTTTGTTCCAACTCCACTTTTTGCACAACCGCGAAATTCTACATTAAACGTTTGCGGCTTTAATAATATGATAAAGAGTTGGGATACATCGGAACTGTTCAACAGCTTGATAAGTGCCACAAGGAATTTAAACAAGTGTCAAAGTGTGTATTGGTTGTACGTCTTATTCATGGTAAGAGAGCCCCAGTTTTGTTCAGAAAATGGAAATAAATTAAACAAGAAGGAAGTTGGTAATGTATTTGCTTCAGTTGACCTGGCTTTCCTGTAGTATGGAAGTTTTGTTTTTTTATGCTGTGCCATTTGCCAGCCCGAGGACACTCACAACCAGTGGGACACACATCACGTGTGCATGTTTGAAGGTCCTCGGGCTGTCACAATGCCTTGTTGCGTCCGTTCAAAACATCACCGGGCACCAGGTGGGTGCACCACACATACCTGTGCCATTACTCAACAGCGGGCTGTGTGCGCACCCTGGCGTGCATGAGCTGATCGTGATCTAGGTCACTTCGCTGATACCCACAAGGGCGGGAAACGATGTCAGAATTAATGGTTATTGTTGTTTTTTAAAAATACCCCCGGCTGTCGGTAAGTTTTGCATTTTAGAATGCCCGAAGAGATCTTTCGTTTGCTGTGTTTAAATTGCTGTGCTTGAGCGTACTGACATAGTTTGAAATCTGTGGTTGAAAACGTGAGACAACCAGCGACCTGTTCAATGGCCGTCATTGGCTAGATAACTGACCTAGTGAAGAGTCAAGACATTTAATTTCCTAATGGGGTGAGCGTTGAGAACGGACACTGTACAAAATTGCCGTTTCTCCCCCTGGAACAACGAGGGATTTATGTTATGTTCATTGGAGACAGCGAGGATTCAGTGACCGGACACTTTCTCAACGTATTTCGTTTTCTTGCGTGTTTTTTTCGGAGGACATCGGTGAGCTGGACTGAGAAACTCTCTCTCTCTCTCTCTCTCTCTCTCTCTCTCTCTCTCTCTCTCTCTCTCTCTCTTCTTTATTGCTTTTCGGTGTCTGCATTTGTTGCTGTCATTGTTTTTTCTTGTTGTGGCAGAGGCCTATTCCTATTTTAGCACGGAATATTATGCAATACTCAATCAAGTGGAAAAAGCGACTCAAGAACGCGTCTTTAGGGGCTTTCTTGGTGGGTGGGGGGGGGGGGCACGAGTTTGTAATCTTGGCCATGGGCGCTTGTGTTCTGGTCTCTCCTCCTGTCCTATCATTCTGCTTGTCAGCCGTCTCTTGCTTCTCTCTAACACACTATGGCAGTTAACGTGTTTGCCGTGCTTTCTCCAAACACAAATTTAAACCACCCGTTTGTCTTACAGCACCGTTTCACTACATGTAAAAGATGTGTCTGTCTTTGTTTGTTTTGTACCTTCTTTTTCACTGTCTGTCTCTCTCATTATCTGCCACTTTCGATTTATGTCTGCCTCAGCCTCTGTGTATTCGCTGTCATCTGCCCTTGCTCAAACAGACCAGTAAATGACACCGCTGTGATCACTGTTTGCCCAGAAACAAAAATCAGCCTGTCAATGGCAGGTAATTGATGCGCTCTCTCTGTCTTTCTTGCTTTCTCACTCTTTTTTCTCTTTCTCTTGTCCCTCTCTGTGTCGTTCTCTCTTCAGCCTTCCTCCTCCACTCTCTCTAATGTCCTTCTTTGCGTTTCTCTGTCTCGTTCTTTCTCTCTCCCTGCCCCCCTCCTCCCCCTGTCTCTCTTTATCTGACCCCCCCCCCCCACTCTCTCTGTCCCTCTTTGTGTATATCTGTCTCGTTCTTTCTCCTCTCTCTCTCTCTCTCTCTCTCTCTCTCTCTCTCTCTCTCTCTCTCTCTCTCTCTCTCTCTCTCTATCTCTCTCTCTCTCTCTCTCTCCCCCTCTCTCTCTCTCTCTCTCTCTCCCTCCCCCAAACTCACCACAACTTTCAATAATTGACGACCTTAATTCTTGTTTGTTCTGTCTCCATTGTCTACAAATCTTGAGATCGTTTAACATGTAGAAAAGGTTGGACCCACCTATAACAAATGCACCGTGTGACACTTGTTTAAAATGCGTTGTGGCACTTATCAGCTTGTTTCACAGTTCTGATTTATTCTAACTCCTTATCATAATACTAAACGTCTAAAGCCGCAGAACGTCCAACGTCGAATTTCTCAGTTGTACAAAAAGTGGAGCTAGAACGAACGAGAATTGAAGCCTCGAAATTGTAGCCTACGTTTGTAATTCCTGACACAATATTGTGATGTAACGCAGTCTGCATAATAGTTGTAACCCGTGACGTAAACCTTTACAGCTAGTCTGGAGACTACGTGACACAACTATTGTAGTGCAACACAGCAACAAGCCGTTATAGTTTCCGGCTCTGTCAACCGTGCAAACTGCAATATCGCAGTACACTCGTCATCGCATATTGACTTACACAGGTATTGGGAAATGAGTACTCAAAAAGTCAGTCACCCTGCATCACTGTAGTCCGTGGACATCTGTGCCTGCACTCTCCCTGCCCCTCCTCTCCTCGAGCCACAGTCAGCAGTCAGCACTTTCCAATCAATCCGGTGAGCGAGTGACAGGTGCTTTCGCCCCCCCCCCCTTCCCCCTTTTCCCTATATTATGATTGTTACACATACTGTCTCTCTCTCTCTCTCTCTCTCTCTCTCTCTCTTTCTCAGTTTTATTATTTCTTTCGTTCTTTCTTAATTCACCTTGTCTCTCTAATGTTATTATTCTCTCTCCTTTTCTGTCTGTTGTAGTATTTCTTCGTTTCGTTCAAAATTCTCCATTCTCCTTTCTCTGTATGCGTTGCATTCGCACCCTCTCTCTCTGTTGTATAGAGACCTGGTTGGGGTGTGTGTGTCACGCTAACTAGCCAACGTCAACCTCACATGTATTGTGTTATCTCTTTGAGTCATCTTTTTGCCTAACCGTCGCAGTAATAATATCATCATTTCGCTAAGGGACCGTTCACATATTATGTCATCAAAAATTGACTAATTTTGACCCCCCCCCCCTCCTAGCCCCCCCCCCTCCTAGCCCCCCCCCCTTCCCCGTTTGATGACGTGATCAAAACTTGACAAATGACGACTAAAAATACCTGTATTGTGATTTTTGCTATTTATTTTAATCCAAACTAACAGATTATAAATAAAATAAAATCAATAAGACCTTTTATATAGCTCTTAATATCCACTAATGCTCTAAGCGCTTTACAAGGTGTCCCTGACAGGCTGATTGAACCATTATTTTATTGGCAGGTATTATTTATAATAAAAATATGAATTTGATCTATATTTATATTTGTTCTTCTTTTTCAATTTTACCAAACCACATTGATGACATCATCTTTGGACTCAACACCCCCCCTCCCTCCCCCCCCATGTCATCACTTGTCATCATTCAAGAGGATCCCCCCCCCCCTTATGTGATGACATAATACGTGAACGGTCCCTAAAGGAGCTGGTGGGCGATAGACATGGGCGGCGCTTCTGGCAGGATCTCCTTCTGTCCTACCCAGAGATCTCTGTTCTATTCTGTCTATCCCCTTGTTTCTTCCTAGCACACTATGACTGTTATAGTGCCGACGTGCTGTCTCCCAACTCAGACTCAGACTTGCCTCAGGACCTGCTTTTACAGATGAGGAGAAAGGAACATTGTTTTTACCTGAAGCGTTACAGCTCAGAATTTCTATTTAGTTACAAAAGTAACATGTCTGTGAGATGTCGTATGACCTCCTAATCTTGTGACCTAATGTAATCCAGACGCTTTTTGTGTCGACCTATCGTGTTTATGTACAAATTTCAGGCAGGTTTTTTTTTTTTTTTGGGTAAACTTATAAAATGCTTTTTTTTTTTTTTTCGGTGGTCCTCATTTTTGATATGTCCAGGGCCCAGGGGACTGTATTCAACACGCGTTCAGTTTGATGGGATTTCCCGGCCCAGAAATGAGTGTGTAAATAGAACTAATACCCTGTCGCACATGGGTCTATAGCAAGACTGTAGAGTATTAAGAGAGAACGAGAAAGATGGGTGGGAGCACTGGTTTATCCCGGGTAATGTCGGAAACTTCATGCAGTTATTATGGGGGGAAAAAAAAGAAAGAAATAAGTGACGGGAGAGTTTCGAGTGGTGCCTGCGCAAAGTAACACCGTAGCTCGAAAAAAAAAAATTTTTTTTTTTTTTGCATGTTCTGTTTCGCCTTGGTAAGTGCTACATTTTGACATGATGCGAATTCCGTTATCGAATTAACTGACCTAATTATTGATGAGGATTCAAAGGTCATATAATATGATACTTCATGCCAAACTTTCAAAATCCTCTCTTGTAAAATTTACAAAACTGATGATATCATCTTTGCACAGGCGCCCCTCGATTTTTTTTTCTTCATTTGGTCAACAAATCACTGTGTCAGCGATGTGATGAATCGTTACACACTGCTCGTATTAAAAACCATCCATTTGGTCAAACATCTATCACAATGAAGCGGTGCCACTGTATGGAATAAAGCGGTGGTAAAGGCGACAGACCGGCACAGAGTTGAAAAAAACAGTCATGTTCCCAGGGCGGAGTCACCTTGCATTCGAATGTTTTATCTCATTTGAAATCAAATCCCAGAAAAATCTGGTCAAGATCTTAATTTTTGGGCACGACAAATCAATTCTCACAAATTATAAACCATAGTTGTTAAGCCCGCGGGGTGGGGTGGGGATGGGGGGGGGGGGAGTTGTTTTGTCGTTGCCATGGAAATCTTTTCCGTACACTGTGTACACATGATAGCAGATGTAAATTTGCAGTTTTATCACCGAATGGCGAACAGCAACTCCGCGTCGCCATAGTCTAGGCTAGCTCATTGTTTAGTCCAACGGCGCAACAGCAGTTTGATCGGCTGACAAGTTTGATAGTGACGTCACCACATCGAATTTTAGTAACAGCCCGCGCACTGGCCAACTAGTTTGTGTCTGTTTTTACTCATTGAAACTCAGTGTTGTGACGTCGTCATTCAACTAGTCTGCCAATCAAAATCGGTAGGCGCGCGTGTAAGCTTACTCATAAATTTACTGTTTCGATAGTTCAATAACAGGAATTAATATCAATTTCAGATACACAGAAAAGTCATTACAGATGCAGGTCTGGGAAAGACCTCTTTGCTTCTGGGAAGAAAAAGTTGATGTTTTATCGAGATGTAATTATGATTGTGCAATCCTTTCATGCATGTTATTACAACTCCTTTTGAATACTGCATTTGCACATGTGAAACCAAAGATGTTAGATACGACAAGATGAGACAGCTGGAGTGGTTTTCATGCATGGATTTCCTACCGCCAGGTTGTTCAGTAAGTCAGCCAATCACTTTCTGAAATTAACAGGAATATTACAAGTAGTAGTTCATGAGTAAACACTGCGGGCATCGCTGTTATAAGTTCTTCCATTTCAGTTTGTTAGCAGGTAGTTGGTGGGGGCTACTGATAAGGTCTCCTCTTGTCTTATCGTTCTGTTAGAATATTATTCTGTCTGTCGTTTTGCTTTGTCCTAGCGCAATGTAACAGTTCGAGTGTCGACGTACTTTCTCCAAACTCAAACTCAGACTGCACTGGGGTGCGGATGGTTGGTGGGTGTTTCTGGTAGAGTCTCCTCGTGTCCTACCATCATCATTAAGTGCTCTGCCGGCAGGCGTTGGCGATCATGACCCTCCATATCTCAGGATTTTCCCCTAGCGCTGTTGACGTCGGTGGTGGTGTGCATTCCCAGCCAGGCCTTTAGGTCGTCCTGCATCTTTATGCGTTGTCGTCCCCGGCTTCGTCTTCCACTGAATTTCCCTGTTGTTACTAAATGTTCTAGTCCTCGTCTTCTCATTGCGTCCAAAGAATGTTCCCTGTCTTTTTCTGACCTTATTTAGGGGTGTCCTCTTTTCATCTGCTTGTCTCAACACTTCTTCATTTGTCTTCCTGGCAGTCCATGGAATTCTAAGCATTCTTCTCAGAAACCACATGTCTGTTGCTTCCAGTTTTCTTACTGTTTCTGTGTTTAGCGTCCAGGTTCCGCAGGCATACAGTAAAGTATAACACTCCAGTATTCTTTTTCTGAGACTGATTGGTCCTATCGTTCTGTTATAATACTCTGTCTATCGTCTCGCTTTTCCCTAGTGCAATGGGATCGTTGTCTGTCGACGTGCTTTCTCCAAACTCAGAGTCCAAGTTTGGGACAGGACAAGGAATGCTAACAGCGATAGAGACGCCAGACTATTCTAGCATATCCTCTGACGTGTAGATTATGATCTGGGTCACGATGGACTATGGCGGTGTATGCTGATGTCAGTTTTTATAGAACACGTCACAGTGTTCACTCAGAGAGCAATCAGAACACAAAAACAAGGTGGTCTAGAGGCAAGGTGCTCGCCTCTCATGCCAAGGGTCCCGTGTTCAAAACCCGGGCAGTGCAGGCATGTTGGAAATTGGATTTTTCTCATATTTTCAAGTCCCTGGTCCTATTGGGGGGTTGGATCGAGTACCTAGTCTTCTCGGATAAGGACGAAACATTCGCAGGGCCCGTGTGCACGTTGCGCACGTTAAAGATACCTTGGCAGTTGGAAATCGTAAAGAGCAGGCCGAAAGGCCGCTGCCCGGGCAAAATTGAAAATTTAAATTAATAGATTAAAATTTATCCATATCATCCCCCCTCCCCCACCAGCAATAACAAAATGTATTATTATTCATTATTAAATATATATTGTTATTAATAAATATTCAAATATTATTTGAGTTGTGTGTTGTGAACTGATGTGAGTTGTGAACTGCTGTGAGTTGTGAACTGTTGTGAGTTGTGAACTGCGCCTAACAGGCTGCGTTACAATTTGCTCTGAGATAGAGAGAGAGAGTGAGCGAGACAGGGACAGAGAAAGAAGCAGTGCAGTGTGTTGAGCGCTTCGCAGGCAGCTCCATTCTGCTCTGTGGTTGACATGTTGTTTCTGTAAAGCGCATAGAGCATTTTAAATGGATATGCGCTATATAAATGCTATACATTATTTTCATTATTATTAAAACTCATAAAAACAGCGATATTATTGATTTGCCATATATCACAAAAGTCTTGTTTATGCAGTGTCATTTGTCCCACTTATTAGGGGTGTGAGGATTTATTAAGCCCGGCGGCGTGATTTTTTTCCGTACGAGCTTTAGCATATTCAGGAGCGGGGCAGCAACACAGCCCCAAACACAGGACAGCTCCAACACATCCCAGGGATTTTCGGTGACGTTCAGAGTCATATCAAGCACAGTCCAGAGATTGCAGCACCCGTGGCAGTGTTCGATAGGACGAGAAAGCCCTTGGCCGATGACCTGTGTTTGGGAGTCTGTTGCTGCCCCGCTCCTGAATTTGCTAAAGCTCGTACGAAAAAAAAATCACGCAGCCCGGCGCGCACGGGCAGATTTTGATTGGACGACTAGGTTGACGGCGGCGTGACGACCCGTAGTGCTGGTGAGATTT